>PVJI01002160.1:0-153358 GCA_004026765.1 Micronycteris hirsuta | reverse complement strand
GGATTTCTTCTTCTCCTTCTGGCAGCCCTATGATCCGTATGTTGGGACTTTTACAGATGTCCTGGAGGTTTCTGAGCCCCTCCTCCATTTTTTGAATTCTTGTTTCTTCATTCTTTTCTGGTTGGATGTTTTTTTCTTTCTGCTGGTCCACTCTGTTGATTTGAGTCCCAGTTTCCTTCTTATCCCTATTGGTTCCCTGATCTCTCCTCATTTGTTCAAGCAATTTCGATAATTTTTCGTCGAATTCTGTGAGCATCCTGATTACTAGGGTTTTAAACTGTGCATCTGATAGGTTGGCTATCTCTTGGTCGGTTAGTTCTGGAGCTTTGATCTGTTCCTTTCTTTGGGCCATTTTTTTTTTTCCCTCGGTGAGCCTGTTACTGTAAGGAGGGCAGAGCCTTGGGGTTCACCTGGGCAGGGAAACGGTCGCTGTGTTGTGACGTAGCCTGTGGGGGCAGGACCTGAGAGCACAATGGTGCCTGCTCCGCTCTCTGCACCCACACCGCCTCCTGCAAGCAATTCATGTCCCTCTGTGCTGGCTCCGGGGGTCACTCTGGGTCAGTGGATGGGCTGCACAGCTCCAATCCCTCATGGGTCTCCCCAGTGAACTCTCCTGTGAGGCCGGGAGTTCCTCCCGCCTCGGACTCCACCCCCACAGGTGCTCTCAATCTGCACCGATGGGTTGCACCCTGCTTTCTCTCCCAGTCCATCTGCCCGCGAATGCGGACCTGCCCGGTCCACCAGTCTCTGCCCCGCTGGGTCCGGATGAGCCGGGCACTGGCCACGCTTCGGTCAGGCCCCCGTCTGGGTGTGCTGCGGTCCCGCGGGAACCGCCCCTCCAACCGCGGACCTGCCCCTGCCGTCTGCTCACCAGCTCGCCGCGGGGTCGCCGAGCACTCTCCCTCCGCCCTGCTCCTCCCCGCTCACCAGACTGGATGAATGTATCTTCTTTAATTCCTTGGTTGTCGGACTTCCTCTCAATTCGATCTTCTGTCAGATCTGGCTGTTTTTGGTTGGGTAAATTTCTGGTTTTTTCCTTGTTTGGTTGTGCGAGGAAGCACGGCGCGTTCACCTATGCCGCCATCTTGCCGGAAGTCCACCGAGAAACATCAATTTTTGTTGTTCCGCTTATTTACGCACCCATTGGCTGACTCTTGCACGTGCCCTGACCAGGGATTGAACCCGCAGCCTTGGCAAATGGGGACGTCATTCTAACCAACTGAGCTACCCAGCCAGGGCTATTTGTTTCTAATCTTTTTCTTGCAAAGATTTAAATAGCTTTAACAAAAACAAAGCCTATTAAGCAGTCCATCTTATATCCTTCCCTTTTTTCCATCTAAATTCATGATATATATATGTGTATTAAATGCTTTATGTTTTTATAAAGTAGTGATTAGTATTAACATATTTTTGTGATTTTTTAATTGTGTTTTTCTTTCCTGTGTATTTGGATTTTCGTGTATTAGGGGAGCTTATGTGAAGTGCCTGCTGTGAGTTGGCACTGAGGTAGCCACCTGCCACGTGTTATCAATCCTTACAACACTTCAGCAGTGAAGATAGTGCGTGCCTTTTAGGGCGACACCCTGGGCTAAGAGCCAGGGATGAAAGACAGAATGAAGCACCTGCCCTTGACATTTCCTTAAATTTGAGATAACCCTCATACCTCTCATTTTCAGTTGTTTTATTATAGACCATTCAGGTTAATTTTGGTGTTTTGTTACTATTGTAAATAGTGTTCCTGAGGATACCTCTGAAATTTTTTGGAGGAGGAGGGTATTTCCTTGGGGTCTGTTTTCCAGTCTAAAATGAACAGATTACCAAATCAAGGCTCTAAGCGTGTTTTAGTTCCAGTTGTTATTGCCAGGTCGCTCTCCAGAGCAACATCGTCCCTTAAAAGTACCCACAGCAGTTCTGTTTCCCCACAGGTCTATATTTGCTGCCTTTTTTTTTTTTTAAGATTTTATTTATTTATTTTTAGAGAGAGGAGAAGGGAGGGAGACAGAGAAGGAGAGAAACAGCAATGTATGGTTGCCTCTCACATGGCCCTCACAGGGGACCTGGCCTGCAGCCCAGGCATGTACCCTGACTGGGAATCGAACCGGGACCGTCTGGTTCCCAGCCCGCGCTCAATCCACTGAGCTACACCAGCCAGGGCTATATTTACTGCTCTTGTTTGTTTGTTTGTTTGTTTGGTTTTGGAGGGGGTTTTTTTAAGCTAAGTTAGGTGTCTAGTGAGGATATCCTTAGAGGCTGATGGCAATATTTTGGGGGTCCTGGAAAGTCCCTGGGACTCCCCAAATCCTACCTAATGGTAGTTGGTGCCACAAATTTGCACCTGAGCATAAATAACCAATAGAAGAATAAGCGTGAGGTAGAATGCTTCTACCAAAAGGGAGAGATAAGGAGGATCCCATGTTTCTAACTTCAGAGTTATGTTCTGGGCCAGCTTTGAAAATGGGGAACACTTTGTGAGGAATCATTCTAGAGGTCTGTTGCTACAGTGCAGAGGAAAGAGAACATTCGAGCAGTGTGGCATGGTAGAAATGGTACTGGCTCCGGGGCCAGCCAGGCCTGGGCTCTTCTCCCAATTGCTGAGCTCTGCATGACCGTGGTCTTGTTGCATCATTTTGCTGAGCTTTACTTTCCCATCCGTAACAAGGAGGCTAACAGTACTCACTTGGGGGGTTGTTGGGTAGATGACATGAGCTGGTAAGTGTAAAAGTAGCTTGCACAGTGCCTGACACATAGTAGGCACTCAAAAAATGCTTCTTCTTTTCCTGACCTAATGAATGGGCTCAGAGTAACCGATAACCAAGAAACCAACCCAGAGCCTGGGGGATTTAAGAGCTGAGCGTGGGAGCCGCCGGCCCACACCGGCGTTTGTCAGAGTGCCCCCACACTGTGCGTGTCGCCTGGCAGCGGGTGGGAAGTCAAGGAGGAAAAGGAGACCCGGTGTAAGCTGATTGGTGGCAGGCGGCCATGCTATAAGGAGCACCTGCCCAGCCACCCAGGCCCTGGTGTCTTAAAGAGGCACTCCAGCCGGAGGAGGAAGTGAGCGTGCCAGAGAATCTCACAAGCGCTCCTGGCACATGAACTGCCTGCCACTCATGGCCTGCCTCAGTTGTTTGACTTCCCTGTGCCTTCATTTCCTCCCCTGCTGAGGGAGGTTGATTCAGTATCCCTCCTCTGACCACCACGGCACTATTTTTAGTGTCTGAGTACAGCTGTGGCAAATGAGACCACAAGTTCAGGTTCTAGCCCCTGCTTCTCCACTTAATAGTGGCTTCGGGCAGGTTTCTCAAATGCAGTTGGCCTCAGTTCCCATAGCTGTAAACTGGGGAAACACCTCCCTCGCTAAGTGGTTCCTACATGGTTCCGCTTGTTAAGGTCTATGCTCTGCCCTCACACTCCAACTCCAGTTGCTTTTGGAAGAAGGTCCTTGGAATTCCAAGTTGTCCTTTATGGAAAGCATCTTGACCACAGCTACTAAAGCAGATACAATTCATTGATAAAATAGAACCTGACTAATGATTTGCCAAGTACCTGCCCACAGGGGTGGAGGCTGAAGGAGACGGTGCTGCCAATGGGAACGCCAGGTGCTAGTGTAAGCCTGAGGGAGCTCACCCACCACGGTGGGCCACGAGTGACTGTGGTGCTCCGATTCTGTTGGGAGGGTATTGGCCCCTTAAAAACCGTATTGGAAAATTCCCAACAAGTTCTTTCTAAAACTGGAACAGGGCACCGCATTGGGTATTGGCATCCGGTTCAACCATTCACGAGGCGTCTGTGCTGAGGTTTTAAATGCAGGACATTGATACTGTGAGTATGAAAATATCTCAGTGAATAAGCAGGCGAAAGCGAGGGCTCTGAGTTTTTACTGAAAGGGAATTGCTTGAGAACCTGGTGGATTTTATCTGTGGAAAATAAGGGGAGAGAATTGTGGAGACACCAGGGCTCCCCACACTTAACAGAGATTTTTAGAATGCCGAGAAGTGGGGTCTCCAAGCACCCACTCAGCTGGTCTCCGGAACTGTGCCCTGGCGTCACACACGGATGGTTAAGGTGCATATGGTAAAGCAAGGTGTTGGGACAGTCAGCTGCTGCGCCTGTGGTCTGGACTTCCTGTGGTGGAAATGTAAAAATGTAAAAGGATTTGTTTTTTTATTTCTTTGGTCCTGGGGTCCCCAACTTTCTGGTTGAGATCCTAGGCTGTGGCATGGGGCTGCCGATTGGTACCAAAAAGCTGCCCAAATACCTTGTTTCTTTCCCCTCCCTAGAGGGGTCAGGTACGCTGCTGGAATGCCCAGTCACAGAAGGCAGGCAGCGGGCTCTTCTGGATGATTACTGTCTGCTGGAGCATCTTCTGGCATTTCAAGGTAGTAGAAGTCAGAGTTAAGACCACAGGCTCTAACGTCGTGACCAGATCTGATGTTTCCCAGCTCCATGACCTTGGGCAGCTCGTACCTCTGAGCCTCAGTTTCCTCACCTGTAGAGTATAGATAATAATAGTACCTCTATTAGGGTATTGCAAGAATTGAATGCTCTAAGGTAAATCAAGTGTTCGGTAGCATGCCTGGCACATAGGAAAGCCTTAATAAATTGCTATTACTGTTGGCCAAAGGACAGAAGGGGTGAGACCAGAGGTTGGTGATCCCCGAGCACTCACTGAGGTGGTGTTGGATATAGTAGACACTTAATTCTGCATGGGTGTTCTGACAGTGATTTTATGTTTCGCTTCAGTAGGTAAGTGGTACTCACATTCAACATTAACACAATAGATTGGTTTGAGCTTTCTGTCACACAGTCTGGAAAGAAATGTGTTGCATGAGCTATAAACTACTGCAACCTTTCAGGATACCTCAAAGAAATGATCCTAAAGCACTTTTTAAATGCACTGTTGTTTTTTTTTAAAGCTAGACAGTAAGTAGTTAGTAAGAGTGGCTAAGTAATTTAGAGCATGTCAATGATTGAATGTTACCATTTCAAATGACCTGTATATGGGAGCTAGGACTGTATAAATGGCATGATGTCAGCTGAAAAAGAACAGTCCAAAATAGCAATTGATTACAGTCTAATGTACAGATGTTACCACATCTATGTACATTAACAAAGAATGAGAAAATTTGGAGGGACAGACTCTTTTTCTCCAAAATTGCTTCAGTCTATGAAATATTTTAACACTGAATAAAGAACACAGTGTTCTATAAAGTCTTTCTGGGCAGGGCAAATGAAATTTAAATAATTATAAGGATATATCTAAGGTATTCCCTTGACCAAAACAGAGAGGAGAAAAGAAAAAGAGTAAGCCCATAGTAGGTAAGGGCTTATATCACATTGCAAAATAAATCTGGAACACTTTACTCAAAGACATTCTACCTGCACAGCAACATCTTTTTACAAGAAACCAAGACCCAGAAAAACATACAATAAAAATTAAATTAAAAAAAAAAAAGAAGAAGAAGAAAGAAGGCCCTGGCTGGTGTAGCTCAGTGGATTGAGTGCGGGCTGGGAACCAGAGGGTCCCGGTTCGATTCCCAGTCAGGGCACATGCCTGGGTTGCAGGCCAGGTCCCCAGTGGGGGCCATGTGAGAGGCAACCATACATTGCTCTTTCTCCCTCCTTTCTCCTCTCTCTGAAAATAAATAAATAAAATCTTACAAAAAAAAGAAGAAAGAAAGAAACTAGGATCCTATCATCCCACCTCTCTGCCAAAAGTCAAAATCCTGTAAGCAATCCACAGACACATCTTTACAGGCTAGGGAAACACAGACTTAGTAGGAATTGGATCTTCTGGAAAAAAAATCTAGCTCTGCCTGACGCAGGACCAGTTCTACCCACTTTCAAAAGCTTACCTGAGTGAAGTGTGAAACCCACCTCCCGAGTGAAGCTCTCGTCACTCTAGCCACGGTCCCACTTTCTTCTCGCCGTCACCAGTGGCCATCAAGCTAGGTCCCTCTGAAGCTCCGTGGACAGAAGTACAGATCTCTTTGTGAGATATCTTGAAATACTGGTAGATTTAATTCAGTCTGAACAACGTGAAACAGTTCCACAAGTAGGAAATGCTTTTTTAATCTGTTTATTATAATATAAAATCACACAAAAAAATTGAGGGTAAAAAGTTATCTTCCAGTTTTGATGAATAGTCTCTCATATGCATCTTGTTCTTTCAGTTGGTCGTTTGTGGAACTAAACTACTAAACCAAGAAAAAAGCTTATTCATTGACTTAATTTTTTGTGAGTTTAGCAGCAGGATCGCTACCCAGAATTCTCTCTCTGGGAAGGTGATTTTAAAATGGCTGGTCTGGCCCATTCATTTTGTCCTTAGTGGCATCCTTCCTTGTGATTCATCTGTGTTTATTTGTATTGTTTTAAACTCTTAGTGTAACAAAATAACATTTCTTTTTGTTATCAAGGCTTGTGTTCCCAACAGAACTAAGGAATATTTCTGCACATCCTTCTCCCCCACCCCCTCTAGCCAGCTTGAGCAAGTGATAGCAAGTGAGTGAAGGAAGACTGCAGACAAATCCAAAACAGTAGTGGTAAAAAGCAAAGTCTTATTTTAGTTTTGGAAACCTCTGCCAAACAAGAAATTGCTAAGCAAAACATTTCTGAAGGACAGAAAGATTTGAAGTGAGACGACTTGGTTCTAGTCTCAGCATTCCCTCCAGCTAGTTTTGCCCTGCAAGTCGGTAACAGAGGACGTCTCCACTGAGAACCTCAACAGTCAGCAAGGAGGTGGGATGAGCTGACTTTTCAAATCCAGTTCTAACCTTCAGTGATTCTACCTCCTGTACTTGCTAGCCTCCTGGTTCCAAATCTTTGTCATAGTACACCTCGTTTCCTGCCTTCCTGAGAAGTGGTTAGGCCCCTTGCTTTGTGTAGCCATTGGCCCTGACCTTGGCAGGTCACCTTGGCGCAGTTCTGGGTCTTCTCTGGCAAGTCAGGCGTGAGGAGGGTAGAGATGCCTGGCTGCTTCTGCCTGTCTCACCGGGGTTGTAAAGGCCAGTGCAATTTTACGAAGGCTGAATTCCTCCAAGGAAGATCTGCCTGAGTAAAATATGTCAGTACTTCAGCTCTAATTAGTGCTGTAAATTCAGGAATCATGAGGGATGAGAAGAGAAGGAGCAGGTGTAAGGATGCCTTGTATTTATGATAATGGAGTGGAAAGAGGCCTAGAAGCTACCTAGGGACCCACTTCATTTACAGATAAAGACATGGAAACTGAGAAAGTTTAAGTGGTGAACTCTAGGCCGTAAGCCTACTAATGTGGTATGGTTGGAGCTGGAGCCTCGATCTCCTGCCTCCAAGCCCACGGTTCTTTCTGCTGCATCAAAACAGAGGCCCTGGAACTAGCTCTTGGCTTTCAAAACCTTCAGCGGGATGGCTCTGGAGACCAAGCATGTATGCACAGTCTAGTCTGATTTGGTGCAGAAAAATTACCTGTAAAGTCATTCACTGTAGGCAACGTATTAACACTGGTCAGGCAAAAATACCCAGCAATCACATGACCCTCAAAAATCTACTTTTCCCCCCAATTCTCACTTCATCAGAGAACTAGAGCCAGTCTGCTCTGAGACAGCCTGGTAGGTGCTAGTACAAGGAGCACAGAGAAACACCACAGTCCCATTTCAGATGGCCAGGGTTAGGCTGACTTCCTTCGCCTCGGTCGGGTGCCTGGACCAGCGGCCAGAAATGTCTCACTGGGGAGGAAAGCCTGAGGCTCAGTGCGGAGATGGAGGGAGAATGTGGTCTGCCATCTTTGCCTCCCACCCTGCTCATATCGTGTTCAACCCAGATTTCCAGACTTATGATCTCTAGTTCTTCCCTTCAGGACATTTGTTATCATTTCACTTATTATTGAACACACGTTAATTCAGCACTAACTGTATGTGGCACCCTATAGTAGGCACAAAAGGACCAGAGAGTACTTAGGATTCCAGAGCCTTTGTGTTTTGGGGGTCTAGGATTCCTTCTGTTAATGGTGCACCAAGTTGGGCATGTGTAAATGTGCATTCTTCTTGGGAGAGGTCCTTTGGTCAAATCTGTTACCCTGTAACAGTTAGGAACCACCTCAAGCGTGGACACTAGAACTTGACTTCATGCAGCTGCTGTCCCAGTCAAGGGCCCTCATCCTACTTACAGTCCAGACCACGAGGCTGACTGAGGGCGAACAAGTGAGGCCTGTCTGCCCAGAGCTCCGGTATTTTCTATTGCACCTCAGGAAGCTGTGCCTACTCTCATCTGTGGATTCTGCCCCAAGCATTGATGTCCTCCTGCATGTCCTGGCTCAGCAGGTTTAACCCCAGACCTCAGAGAGCCCTGGAGAGGCCACAGGTGTGACATACGGACAGACGCCGGGCCACTCCTGGCTCTTGTAGACTTTTTCTTTCAGCCCTTGCTGGTCTTTCTGACCACAGTGACCCTGCTGCTGGTCCGGTTCGAGAATTTCCTATTTATTCTCTTGAGAGTCCTGCCCTGCCCACTGTGCTGAAGGGCCTTGTAGTCTCTGAGCAGCAGCCTGGGGATCACTTTGGGTGTATGGTTATCCCATTGTGTTCAGGTGATACCTGGTGTCCTCTCTGCTAGTCCTGTGGAAGTTGTTTTGCAGAAGGAAGGCCTGGTAAATGCCTCTGGTGAAAACCTTGGTCTGGTTTAGCATGCCATTTGATACAGAAATTCAGAATGTCGCCATTGCTAGTTCATGGGAGAGGAACGGATATCAAGACAAACAGTAGTCAGGAGGCAAAGAAAAGCGGTTTAAATAAGTGTATTTTCATGTTAAGTTACTGATTGGAGTTTCCATTGGTACTGTGGAAACATCATTTTTAAAGTTATAATAAAGAAGTTAAATAAAGGCAATTTCTCACTCAGAAAAAAAAGACAAACCGCAGTCAGAGCTGAGGCTCCAGGGAGGCAGACACGGCGAGATAAGGACTTTCCTCGGCCCGTTGTGTGTGAGCGTGGCGTGAGTGCGTGAGACTCGCTGGCTACAAACGCTGTGCTGAGTTCTGCTCCTTCTCCCTCTGCAGAGAGAAGACACGCTTCAATGTGCAGACCTTCTCCCTCTCCAGCGTCTCCACCCTCCAATTCCAGGACATCACTCGTACAGGTGAAGACAAAAGCCTGTCTCAGCGGCCATAACTCTGCCAGCAGCACCTCAAAGCCATTCAAAACGCCCAAAGACAATCCACTTACCTCCAGCAGCAAACAGCACACAGTCTTTCCTGCGAAAGGATCAAGGGACAAACCATGGTGAGTGTCCAGTGCTGGCAGCCAGCAGCTCTCTGTCCTCGCTCCTTGCCCCGTCACCACAGGGAACTGTGTTTACCCTCTGGCTGAGCTCCCAGCATCCTGTCTAAGGAGGGCAGGGATAGAACACCCACATGATGGGGTGAGGAACCAAAACATTGGAGGGAGCACAGGACCTTAAAGTGCCATGTGCGTGACAGGAGACTTTTTCTGCTCCTAAGAGCTGAGTCAAGTTGTGTCTAAGAGAAGGGTACTGGGGAAATAGTCCTCATTGATACAGTCACCTCTCAATTTTCCACCCCAGCGAAGAGAAGCTTTGGTGTAAATAATCAAAAGCACAGTCAGTCAGCTCAGCAGGGAGCCAGCCAGGCCTGCGGTCCTGGGAGGCAGACCCCCTGCACAGCCTCCCTCCTGTGAGCAGCGGGGTCTCCGCTCCCGGAACAGCTGCCAGCAGGGGCAGGTGATTGGGAGCTGACCACAGGAAGAAAAGAGCAAATCCAAAAAGAATGACTCCCCTTTGATGAGTGGAACAGAACGGTTGCAGGTGACTAAAAAATCAGAGGCTTTTAATTCATTTTGTTATCTCAGTCTTCACCAAAAAGTCAGAAAAGGTTACCTGTGGAATGGACAGACAGGAAACTAAGTGAAAGTAAGGACAGGAAGCAGAAGATGAATACAGGCAGACCTCAGGGTGTTGTGGGTGCCAGACCACCACAATGAAGCAAGTATCACAACAAAGCGAGTTATAATCTTTTTGATGGTAGGGGATCTTGCCTTCAGTTTGTACAAAATTCAGAATCTGTGAAGCGTAGTGAAGCAAAGCACGGTAAAACAAGGTATGCCTGATGTCTGTATCTTCGAATGCTGAGGGACCCAGCTCAGACCACGGAAGGACGGGCTTATTACAGGGCCCCTAGCTTTATCTTTCAGGTGTCATTGTGGAGTCGGATTTATATATTTAAAAAGAAAAAATGTTCTGTTTATTGGTGATAGTTAATTATACTTAAGTTCGTATCTAGAAATGCCAGGGTCATGCCGGGTGACTCGTGGGCCTTGTGGACAAGCTTTGCTCTCTTCTGAGCATTAGGATCTCGGACCCATCCTGTAGGAGGATGTAGCTGGTTAGGGAAGACCCAGCCTGAGAGTGACCATGGCCTTGGTGCTGGGCCTCTGGGAGTGAGTCTCCCTCTAATTGGTGACCTTGGAAAGCACTTGAAGATTGTTCGTTGAGGTAACGTCGTGTGTCCTGATGTAAGCACAAGCTCCAGAATTACTGCCTGTGTACGAATCTCAGCTAGGTGACTTTGGACAAGTTGCTCAATCTTGGTTGCCTCAGTTTTACTCATCTGTAAAATGGGCTAATAATAGCTCTATCCCACGGGATTGTGATGAGGATTCGGTGAGCTACTTTTTATAAAATCAGCAAGTGCAATGTCTAGAGCAGAGTACATTTTTTTTAAAAAGATTGTATTTATTTTTAGACAGAAGGGAAGGAAGGGAGAAAGAGAGAGAGAGAAATATCAATGTGTGGTTGCCTCTCATGTGGCCCCCACTGAGGACCTGGCCTGCAACCCAGGCATGTGCCCTGACTGGGAATCGAACTGGCGACCCTTCGGTTCCCAGCCGATGCTCCATCCACTGAGCTATGCCAGCCAGGGCGCAGAGTACATATTTGATAAATATTTGAGATAATCTTATCACAATCATGGGTATCATATCACACGTGCCAAAGGACAGAGCTCCTGTAACTGGAATAAAGGTCAAGAAGTCAAATCTCTGAAAAAGTAGAGAAATGGCTCTGACTCTAACTGACTTTGAAAATGGAAAAGGATAAAATCAGAGTCCAGGACTGAGCTACAGAGACACCAAGTGAGGAAACTAGGCAAGGGGCTCTGGAGGAATAAACTGGAAGGAGGCTCCAGGGTCACAGAAGATCATAAAATGAAGACAAGAAATGATCAATGATAAACATGGCCCCAGGGGGATGAGAGTCGGCACCAAGAACCCTCCCAGGAGTCCAGCCTTTGGGGAGACCACTGGGGCTAGGTCAGTCTCCACCTTTGATTCAACTAACTCAACACACACTTAATAAGACCTCTTGTGGGCAAGGCCCCTTCAGCTAGAGGCAGAAGGTAGTTAGGAAAGAATTTGAAAAATCGACCCAGGGCCCAAAGAAAAGCAACCAAAAGAAGTACAAGGAGGGAAATAGCTCACAAAAAAAAGACTCCAAAAACCAGAGCACTTGCCTTGTGTGAAGAACAGAAAGCTAATGGGCGGGCAATTTACCTCACTTGAAGTTAGGCGGATGTTCTGAAGACAGAGCCAGGGGTGCAGCGTGAAAGAAGCTCAGCACGGACCGCAGCGGTCTCCGACGGCTCTCCCCTCCAGTCAGCCAGGCTCTCGTCCCCATCCCCACCCTCACAGCCGCGTGCTGGGGAGGCTGGGAAGGTTTGGCCTGGAGACTTACGGGGCTCAGCCTCAGTCCAGGGAAGCTTCCCCAGAGAGCAATGTGGAAGAGTGGACACAGCTGGAGGCAAGAAAAGCCAGCTCAAGGGAGCACCCTTCTAGGGGCTAGATGGGATGCTGCCTGGTTCACGAGTCACTTAATAAAGCCAATTTAGATCTTTTTAGAAAAGAAAAGAAAAGCCAGTTTAAGTCCCAGTTTGGTCACTAACTTCCTGTGTGACCTTGAACAAGTTACTTCTTTGAGTCTCATTTTCAAGCTTGAATGTTTTGTGATTCTAAGTCATAATATCCCCTCAAAAATTCTCAAAACTTCCTGAATTAAGAGTTTAGCCCCTCAGCTCCACGTAAGGAACTCTTTACAAACTGCCCCCAAACTCCCGATCCAATCCTGATCATACCATTCCATCCCTTTACTCCAGCTTCCCCAGTACATCTCCCCTGGTACCTTTGCCTGGACTATTCATCTGTCTTTGCTCAGCCGCTTAATGAGCATCTATCATAATACTGTGTGTCAACTCTACAACAAGCACTGGGGTTATATAGGGCCCACTGATGTTACCCATGGAACGTTTATGCCAGTAGCAAAAGGCCTGGACACAGTTCAGGTCCAGGTACACAATTGGCCAATGGTCTTCATCCCCTACTCACTTCCTCAACCAGGCATTCCTAGTATAATGCACAACCTGTACAACTGCACACTGCAGCCCTGGGGATGCAAAGTTAAATAAGACAGACACTGTCTTAGGGAGTCTGTAAAAAGAGACGTAAGTGAACATGGAGTGCAGTGTGATAAGGGCTAAGATATTGGAACCACAGAAGATCATGCAACCCAGGCTGAGGACTCAGAAAAGGGTTTCAGAAGAGGTCACACAGAGCTGAATTTGAAAGATAGGCAGAAATGAGCTGCACAAAGAAAACCAGTTTAGAATGGTAAATGTTAGGTTATTTATTTTCTACCACAATTAAAAAAACATTTTTTAAGAAAGTGGGAAGGGTGTCCCAAGCAAAGGAAACAGTGAGCAGAAGTATTCGCATGAGGGGGAGGCAGATGAACTGGGTAGGTGGGCTGGGGGATTATAAAGTCCCCCTATATGCACTAAGTTCAGGAATTTGGACTACCGCCTGAAAGCTGCACGGAGCTGTTAAAGGGGCAGTTTTTAATTGTAGCGAGATCACCCTAACAGTATTGTGAAGGATGGCTTGGGGGGCCGCTCAGGAAGCAGCGAGAACAGTGCGGATGCTTTGGTGTAATCCAGGTGAGGCACAGTGACAGCCTGGAGCAGGCAGTGGTAGTGGGCATTCGCAGAAAGGGCAGATGGGAGAAATATTTAGAAGGAAAATTCCACAGGACTTTGGAGCTGGGTGTATGTAGGTCGTGCAGTACAACGGAAGAGTTCGGGATGATGTCTATGGTCTTGACTTGGACAACTGGGTGACTGGTCCTGTCCCTTCCTCAAGAGAAGGATAGAAAGGTCCAGAGTTTAGAGTGGGAAGGAAAGGGTGAGTTCAGCTGAGAAGTCAGTGGAGTTTGAAGTATCTGAGAAACGTCTACAATCTACATAGAGATGTTGGTGGGCATTGAATGTATGGACCCAGAGGTCAAGAGAGAGAAATGTGTTGGGAATGGAGATTTGAATGCTGTCAATGTAGACATGGGCATTGAAGCCATGGGTACTGACGAGGCCTCCCAGGAAGCTTCGAGGCCTGAGAAGAGCAGGGGCCAAGGTCAGGGCTCTAGAGAATGGGGGCCTGGGGAAAGGAACCTGGGGAAGTCCAGACTGCTAAGCCAGAATTCTTTGCACAGCATTCTGTGTGCTCTTTCCTGGCCCACATCCTCACTGTTCCTCACTGCCCATCCCACTGGCCACCTTTTTCTCAAAGCCTTTCTCTCATTCCCTTCCTCCTTGGCAGCCACCTGATATGCTGGTGTCTCTTTTTAAGCCCAACGGCACTTCGTTTTTACCTTACCTGTGACTCTGTGTGATGCCATAGGTTAGGCTTCCTCTGTTCCTTCTGCTCAGTAGAAATTGCCGGACCTCCTGCACAGTAGGTCCTCACACTCAGCAGACACAGGCCCCTCAGCAGTAAGTATTTGCTAAATTGAATGAAATGGATCTGATCACTGAAATGGATTGTAAGATCCATTCCTGGAGGCTGTAACTTTGTATCTACAATTGTTTAGACTAGCACTATGCAATGGGCATATAATATGTCCCACACATGTAATTTTTTTAAATTCTTCCCCAAGGACATGCTTATTGATTTTAGAGAGAGGAGAAAGGAAGGAGGGAGAGAGGGAGAGAAACATCCATGTGAAAGAGAAGCATCAAACAGTTGCCTCTCATACCTTGTATGCTACCCAATCATGCCCTGACCAGAGACCAAACCCACGACCCAGGAATGTGCCTGGACTGGGAATCGAACTCATGATCCTTCAGTTTACGGGACGACACTCCAACCAACTGAGCCATGCCTGCCAAGGCCACACATGTGATTTTAAATGTTTTTTCTAGTAGCCACATTGAAAAAAATTTTAAAAAGGGCAAAAATAATTTTAATAATATATTTTATTTGACCTAACACACCCACAATATTATCATTTCAACATTTAATCACTGATATAGTTTATGTTCTTTTTTATGTCTCCTAAATGCTGTGTGTATTCTATACTTACAGCACATCTCGATTTGGACACTGAATTTTCATCAGAAATACTTGACTCATATTCAGATATTATTTAAAATTTACAATTATAAAATAAATTTCCATGTCCAAGGTGTTCCGAACATACTTTTAAACATTTCCTAACCACTGAATCAAGCACCTGTTCTTAAATTTTAATGAATTACAATTAAATAAAATTTAACATTGAGTTCCACCAATGGCCAGTGGCTGCTGTTTCCCACAGCACAGAGCTGGACACGGAGGCCAGGCGGCCCTGGGCAGGTCTCTGGTTCTGGGACTCACAGGCGTGTTAAGGTGGCGCCTCGCTCTCTTTCATGTTGTGTTTCCTGACAGGAGCTGCTAAATTCCAAGGGGAAAGGACCTCTCGTTTCTTTCTCACATTAGTCTGCAGCTGGGTGTGTGGCGGAGCAGGTCCCAGGGGCCCAGTCAGCACCACAGTCTCCCCTGCCCAAGTCCTGTTCCCCTGCTCCAGGGGAGCTTGACACTGGCCCTGAGGGCCAATAAAGCATCAGCTGTGTGTGGCCTTTAGATTAAAATTAACAGCAAGCCGAGGGCATGCTTTCTCAAGTGGCTCAAATTCACATGCACAGCATAAACGCCAGTGCTGAACCCAGGCAGACCTCCTGGCATCTGTCTCTCACAAATTTAGGTGGTCTGTGGGTTTGTTGTCTTCTCCCTGCTGTGACTGAGGAGATTAAAAATAACCCTGCATGAGAAGAAAGGGGGGAACAGAGAAGGCATCCCTGTGCTTCTGAATATGTCCCCTGCAGGTCTGCCCGGCGGCACTCCCTGCTTGCCCCACACTGGGCTCTCAGAGCCCCTCCGCCAGCTCACTGTCCTGCCAGGAAAGGCAGAGAGGTGGGCAAGATGAGGCTGTCCCCTTCCCCTGTGGAAGGCAAGAGGGAATTAGACTCTTCGGCTCTTTTGAGCTAAGATGAGCATTTCAGACTTTACTTATGAGTCCCTGCTTGGCCAGGGGACCGGCCCCTTGTACTGGGGACTGAATCAGCCGGCCTGACTTTCAAACCTGCTGTCACCGCTTCAGCTGTCCTTGTCCAGCATGCTGAGCCACTGGGGGCACGCAAACCCGCTGATGTGAGCAGGAGCGGGCAGGAGGCTTTCCTCCCCTGCATGGCTTGTTGCCTTCTCCTCGGGCCTTATCAACCCACACACGTGTGCTGAATGCCAAATATGCTCAGCTATTAAAAATGCAGGAGATGAGCTTGCTTCTCCAGAAGGAAAAAGAGCCAGAAGAGAAAAATCAGCAGGCGCCTGGCCTCCCGTGTGTGCCGACAGTGTGGTGGGGAGGAGACCGGCCCCTCCTCTGGTGCTTCCAGTGGGAGGCGTGTCCTCCTGGAGTGGTGGGGGCTCAGGCTCGGGCAGGAGAAGTGCTCTGGAAACCTTGCCAGAGCTTTATGGAGAGGAAATGATAACTGAGCAGCCCTGGCCGAGCGCCTTGGGAGAAATGAGGCTGGCTTATCGCTTCTTGCCTGGTGCTGGCATGAACTGGGAGCAAGAGCCAGTATTGATGACTCTAGAGAGCCATCTCAGGGCTTCTTCACAGGCTGGGAAATGCAACAGGCCCCAAGTGCTGCGGATGCTTCTGGTGACCGAAGGCCTCTGACCACCCCGATTCCTCAGCAGGATTCTTGCAGTGGCCTCTATCTGGTCCTCTTGCCCTTTGCACCCAGCCCGAGTGTTGTGCACCCTCACCTTGCTCAGAACATTCAGTGTCCTTCAGTTGTTTGCACATGGAGTAGAAGTTTAACCTCTTTGGAGGTGGGTATATGATCTGGCATTTCTCACTTGTCCAACTGCTACTGCCAGTATTTTAACCCCTTCATTTTATATTCCAGATGTCCCCATCTATTTGTAGCTCCTAGAGCATGCCTTCCATGTGTTGGCACATGCTGTTTCCCTTCCCAGAAGCAACCTGCCTGCCTGTCTTTACACGTGCTTTAAAGTCTGTGCATGAGCGCTGTTTCCTCCATGAAGCCTTCCTAGACTGTATAACAGACTGAGATGCTCCTTCTTCTAACATCCCATTAACACTCAAGATACCAGTTTAAGAGCTCCCATCATATGTTGTACTTATTTTCACCTTAATCCTCCCCTGCTCCCAGCTGGACCTTGAGCTCTTTGGCATCCCCATGTTCTAGCACAGAATCTGGCACCCAGCAACTATTTCATAAATGAATGTATGATCAGTGAATGAATGATAGAGCCCATGGAGTGAAACTGCTCCTTCCCCTTCCTCACAGAGATTTCTGTAATGCTGAAGGAAACCACAGATATAAATAAATACCTTTTGAATTCTTGTGGAGAAATCAGAGTGCTGGCTTTAAGGTCCTGGATGATAAGAAGGAAAAACCCACAGTGCTCTAGCAAGAAGGGAAAGCTTTTTTCTTTTCAATTAAAGAGGAGGCAAGCACAGTGCCCCCCCATACCACAGCCCCTGCATGGGGTTTGTGCCCATCTGCCAGGATGTGCTCGGCCACGTGAGGAAAACCCTAATAGGAAAGAAGCCCTTCCCTGGATTTCCACTTACAAATCTAGCCCCTCACACAAGAGAGGGGGTGGGGGGTCGTGCATTCTGAGGCCAGTTTTGCCTCTAGTGCTGCAGGTTTGGGTGTCAAGGGAGAAGGAGTGGGGAAGCAGATGAGGGAAGAAAGGAGAGTGGACAAAAGGGAGTAGGTGGAAGTTACCATGATGAGCCATAGAAGGGAGAAGTAGAAAGGGCAGGTGGGTAAGAATATGGGATGTAGACAGGTCAGAATACTCAGGCATCCCAGGGAATAATGTCCCTGCCAGGACAGGAGGGCATCAGGAACTTAAACATTTAAGTGCTACCTGCTTACTAGGTTTTCAGCTGATCAAGTTAAGGACAATGGACAGCTCCTTGGGTATAAACTCAACCGACCTTGCCTAGTCACGGAAGTGCTCAGGTACAGCACTGGCCAAGATAGAGGAGTAGGTAGGTACACTTTGCTTCCTCGCACAACCAAAAGAGGGACAACAACAAAAAATTTAAAACAAAAAATAACCAGAACTGCCAGAAGATTAAACTGTGTGGAAGTCCGACAACCAAGGAGTTAAAGAAGAAACATTCATCCAGACCAGTAGGAGGGGTGGAGATGGGCAGCTGGGCCAGAGAAAACACGAGGCAAGGCAGTGACTGGCATACTGGGCCTTCCCACATTCGGGGGCAGAAACACCAAGAGGAACAACTAGGGAGCAAGACAGACTGCGCAACCCAGGGTTCCAGTATGGGGAAATAAAGCCTCAAAACCTCTGGCTGTAAAAATCTGTGGGGGTTGCGGCAGCAAGAGAAACTCCCAGCTTCACAGGAGAGTTCGTTGGAGAGACCCACAGGATCCTAGAACGTACACAGACCCACCCACCAGGAATCAGCACCACAAAGGCCCAATTTGCTTGTAGGTCGTAGGGGAAGTGACTAAATGCCAGTCAAGAGCCAAGCAAGTGACATTATTCCCTCTCTGCCCCCTCCCCCACAAACAGCACCACAACACAGCAACGTGGGTTGTCCCACCTTGGTGAATACCTAAGGCTCTGCCCCTTACCACATAACAGGCGTGCTGAGACAAAACATAAATGGCCCAAATGAAAGAACAGATCAAAGCTCCAGAAAAAATACAGTAAGTGATGAAGAGATAGCCAACTTATCAAATATACAGTTCAAAACACTAGTAATCAGGATGCTCACAGAATTGGTTGAGTATGGTTGCAAAATAGAGGAAAAAATGAAGGCTATGAAAAGTGAAATAAAGGAAAATGTACAGGGCACCAACAGTGACAGGAAGGAAACCAGGACTCAAATCAATGGTTTGGACCAGAAGGAAGAAATAAACATTCAACCAGAACAGAATGAAGAAACAAGAATTCAAAAGAATGAGGAGAGGCTTAGGAACATCCAGGATAACTTTAAACATTCCAATATCCGAATCATAGGGATGCCAGAAGAAGAGGAAGCCCAAGAAATTGAAAACTTATTTAAACAAATAATGAAGGAGAACATCCCCAATCTGGCAAAGAAAATAGACTTTCAGGAAGTCCAGGAAGCCCAGAGAGTCCCAAGGAAGTTGGACCCAAGGAAGCACACACCAAGGCACATCATAATTACACTACCTAAGATTAAAGATGAGAAAATCCTAAAAGCAGCAAGAGAAAAGGAGACAGTTACCTACAAAGGAATTCCCATAAGACTGTCAGCTGATTTCTCAAAAGAAACCTTGCAGGCAAGAAGGGGCTGGAAAGAAGTATTCAAAATCATGAAAGGCAAGGACCTCCATCCAGGATTACTCTATCCAGCAAAGCTATCATTTAGAATGGAAGGGCAGATAAAGTGCTTCCCAGATAAGGTCAAGTTAAAAGAGTTCATCATCACCAAGCCCTTATTATATGAAATGTTAAAGGGACTTATCTAAGAAAAAGAAGATGATCAAAAATGTGAACAGTAAAATTACAACAAACTCACAACTATCAAAAACCAAGCCTAAAACAAAAACAAACTAAGCAAACAACTAGGACAGGAACTGAGTCACAGAAATGGAGATCACATGGAAGGTTATCAATAGGGCAGGGAAGGGGAGGGGAGGAATGGGAGAAAAAGTACAGGGAGTAAGCATAAATGGTAGATACAAAATAGAGAGGGGGAGGTTAAGAATAGTATGGGAAATGGACAAGCCAAAGAACTTATGTGTACGACCCATGGACATGAACTAAGAGGGGTGGGGAATGCTGGTGGAAGGGGCGTACAGGGCAGAGGGTAATAAAGGGGAGAAAAAATGGGACAACTATAATAGCATAATCAATAAACTATATTTAAAAAGAAAAAGAAAAGAAGTGCTCAGAAATAGGGACTAGAGTCTAGGGACCGAAAATATAGGCTAGGACAGCTGGGGAAGGGGAAAGCGGCATGATGAGAGAGGGAGTGTGAGCCACAGAGATTAGTAACCACGGTCCTTCATATTTGCATAGCACCTTGTAATTTTTAGATGTTTTCACAGCCCCAGCCTCTTTATTTTTTTTTATCCTCATCCAAGGACATGCTCACTGATTTTAGAGAGAAGAAGAGAGGGAGAAAGAAAAGGAGAGAAACATTAATTGGTTGCCTCTCACACACACCCCAACAGGGGACCGAACTGCACCAAGCCTGTGCCCTGACTGGGAATTGAACCGGCGACCTTTCCATTTATGTGTCAATGCTCCAACCCACTGAGCCACGCTGACCAGGGTATCCCTACCCCTTTGGGCTTCAAGTCTACTCGGTGATGTAATGAGGAAATGGAGGCCCAGGCTGATGAAGTGACTGGTTGGTGGTGGAACTGGGACTCCGCCCCTGGTCTTCCCACTTGTGATAAAGAACACGCCCTTAGAGCTGCCCAAAGTCACCTTTTTGCTGAATGAATGCCCTGGGGCAGCCTTTCTAAGCCTCAGGTTTCTCGTGTATAAATCAAGAGTGAGGATGAAACACCATCTTCCGCATGATTGTGTAGCTGGCCGCGCATCACATGGCAGGTGTTGAGTGTGTCCATGTCAAGGGACAATGAGAGAAGAAACCCTCCACCCTCACTGTTGCCATCACTCTGGCTCTTCTATCAGGAGGAGAGACAACTGCAGGCTGCTCCCTACCTAAAGCCTTTGTTCTGATGGAGAGCTGGTTTGTTTTTTATTTGTTACGTGATTTAATCTTCAGTGAGGACATTAATTCATTCATCAGACATTTAAAGCTCTTCCTGAGTGCCAAATAGTGTATACATCACTGGGATGACTTTGGAGCGACATATACACTCGGTCCAGGTTCCTGTCCTTAGGTAGCTCAGGCCACGAAGACGTGGAGATAAAGCCTGGCCACTTGGTGAGAGGAGTGGCAGAAACGTCTAGGAAGGAACAGGCAGCACTGGAGAGAAGAGGATCTCATCAGATCTGGGCAGATGGGGGAGTGGTCACCTGGAGAGGAGAAAAGGGCACATGAGCGGAAGGAACTGTCCAGACCACACAAGGGCCCAGAGCCAGGCAAAGCTCTGACTGGGAGAAGGTGCCCTGGTGGGAGCTGTGGGTGAACCGGGCCACGAGGTTGAACGCTGTACTCTGGGCAGTGAGGAGCCCACCGAGCCCTTTAAGCAGCTGGTAGCAGGGTGAGGTTTGCACTGGTGGCTGAGTGGAGGTGGACTCGGCACAGAGAGGCCAGGACAAAAGGACCGGTGGTAAGGATTTCCATCAAGCTTCAAACCAGCGCTAATGGCAGGCCTGACCTGATAGTGCAGGTAGGGACCTCTTTCAGCAGGTAGACTTGAGTGACAGATGTCGGGAGGGGCCAGGGTTTATAACTGGAGTTTTTAAGAAATGTAAAGTGAATTTAATTTGGGACAAAAAATGTCCTGAATTTGCTGTCAGTCCTTGTGAACACTACACTTTTGAAGGCTTAAACAGTATTCTTAGCATCCCAGGTGGAGGTGGTTTGGGTGCAGGGCCGTCTGCCCAGTCCTGGATTCCAATACGGAGAAGGCAAGAGCAGAGTGACGGGCCACTTGGGAGGGAAGGGGCCCCCGGGGGCTCTGTGAAGGAGGCTGGGGAGTAGAGGTGCGGTACTGCCGGCAGCGACGGGTGCTGTGCCATTTCCTCATTCCCATTGTGCTCAGAAAGAGCTGACTGAAAGCAAAGACTGGAGGCCTGAGCCCAGGTCCCCGATCCTGGCCTTCCCTGGCACAAGAAGGCGCGATGTTCTGTGAGGAGTCCTCTTCTCTCCCCCCTGGATCAGCGTTGGCTCCAGGGCTTAAGGGAGACAATAAATGTCTTGGCTGCCCTGGCTCTGGAAGGTGAGGGACAGGCTGGGAGAAGGGGGCACCTTACTGCTCCAGCAACGGAACCAGTGACCTCTGGTGGCTGCAGAGGGGAGTGCTCCCGCTTGGGGCTCCCAAGCCGAACCTCAGTTCCAGGGCCAGTGCTGGCAGGAAGGGTGCTTGGGGCTCCGTCTCATTCTGCACCAACACTCCTTCCAGAATCCATCTGCTTCCTGACCTCTGCTCAGATGTCCTGATACCTTCTATGCACTGCTATGGATTTCACTGGGCATTCTTTTTAATCATGAGGACTTTAATTCTAGTGTGTGGAAGAAAAGACACTGAGCAGGTGTAGTTGGTTTGGTCTAGGGTTGTCTTAACTCCCTCCTGGACTGGCTGCCTATCACTTCAGGCCGGCTGGTCCCAAGTGCACTCCAGAGAGCCTGTCCAGCACCACCTACCCTACTGTGCCAGGTCTCTGTTTCACCCTCTTTATCTTCCTCTCTTCTCTGGCTTGCTGATCTTTTCCCTCAGGCTTGGAATGTCAGGACACACGATGCCTGTTGATCTCCCAGCAGGTCTGGAGACCACCTTCTGAGTCCTGTGCCTCAGGAAGCCCCGATTAACAAGTGGTGCAGATTCTAACAGAGGCTGGTGCTAGGCCTCCTGCTCCCAAGAAATCTGGATCTGCCTAGATAGGATCATGTACAGTTATTCATCCAGAAGACATCATAGAGTCAGCAAGGACCCTCCTTGCCTCACAGACGTCAGGGCTATAGAGACCACATGTTTGTATGCAGGGAGCCTGGAGCTCCTACTCACTTTTCTTCCAGAATGTGTTATGCACGTAAGAGCATGAAGCACTAGTCCAGGCTTGGGCAGTGCCTGGAAGGCCAGGGGGTGCTGAGCAGCAGGTGGGATTGAGAAGGAGGAGTGCTCCTAGAAAGGGGTCAGTTGAGTCTGGAAAGGCTTCCTACCTAGTTCTGTTTTTCCTCTCCGTTGCACCTCCCCCCGCCCCCCAGAAGTGGTGGTCTACTCCGTGTGAATATAGGAGGCTCCCTGTTCACACCCATCTGCTGCCTGGGCCACCCCTCCCCCGGTGGTGCAACCAGCAAGGCTAACAGGACAGAAATTTCCTTTTGAAAAGAAATGTTTTAACTGATTGACTTTAGAGAGAAAGGGAAGAAGGGGGATGAGAGAGAGAGAGAGATTGATTTGTTGTTCCACTTGCTTATTCATTGGTTGATTCTTCTATGTGCCCTGACCACTGAGGATTGAACCCGAAACCTTGGCACATCGGGACAACATTCCAGTCAACTGAGCTTCCCGGCCAGGGCCAGGAATTTCTGATGGTGTGATGACTTGCACCCCAGATATATATATACACCCCCAGAAGCATCAGGGTCAGTGGGAAGTGGATGATGTGATCTGCTCTTCCCCCCTTCTTTTCTATTTTTAAATTACAGTTGGCATTCAATATTATATTAGTTTTAGGTGTACGGCATCGGGTTGGATGTTTATGTAACTCACAAATACCCTCCCCTTTTTGTGCTAGCTCCAATTTACTTAGGGTCGACTATGTACCCAGTACTGTGCAAGGCACTTTATATGCATTATATCATTTAATCACTTCGAATATCGATTATAATCTTCATTTTACTGGTGAAGGATGGAGATCCAGAGTAGTGCAGTCCCAGGGTAAGCCAGGCAGGGTGCCGTGTGTGTCTGTGTGGTTTTGCGCTGTGTGAAGCTGTCCTACCAAGGGGGCAGGGAAGAACTGAAACCAATGCTCATCCCCTTGGCCAGCCACCCTTTCTCTAGTTCCCACAGAAGTCCTCATGGACTCTCGGAGGCCCTGAAGCCAAGAAGTCAGGTGTTTTCCCACCATAATGCATCTAGCAACAGAAAAGGCAGGAGAGGATCTACGTTTGTCTGATTTCAAAACCTGTCTTCTTTTTTTCTTTTTTTTTTAAAGATTTTATTTTTATTTATTTTTAGGGGGAGAGGAGGGAGACAGAGAGGGAGAGAAACAGCAGCGTATGGTTGCCTCTCACATGGCCCTTACGGGGACCCGGCCCGCAACCCAGGCATGTGCCCTGACTGGGAATCGAACCGGGACCCTCTGTTTCCCAGCCCGCGCTCAATCCACTGAGCTACACCAGCCAGGGCTCAAAACCTGTCTTCTTAACCATTGTCCTAAGCTATCTTGAAACACCCTACACATTTTATGAATCTGCCAGAACAGGGACAAGGCACAGACCCTCAATTCAGTCCTACTTGTCCTCCCTGATTTTATTTACTTGTTTCTGGCCACTTTTACAATTCTTCAAAGTCAGCTTGCTCATTTCCCCCACCCCTCTCCTAACTGTCTTGCGGGAAAGTCCCACATCATTCTTCCCAGCAGCTAATCGCCTCTTCTGTCAATTGAGGGAGTGGGTCTTAGCCCATTATCCAAGTCACTGATGAAGACGCTTTAACCTTCTTGGCTGGCGATAGGCCCCTGTGAGCTCCGCTGGGTGCCCCTCTGGGCTGGCACGAGACCCTAACCAACTTTTTTCCCCTTTGCTGCCAGGGCCACGCACCCCCAATAGCAGTGTGGTCTGACCACATATTCCCACTGAGGGTGTGTTATGTGGGAGGGAATCCAAAGCTGTGCCAAGGCCAGGAAGGATTATACACAGTGCTTCCTCCCTGACCGCCAGGCCTGACACTCAGCTGCAGAATATTATGAGATTAATCACGCAGATTTTCTTATTTCTGTGTTCTGTGGCTCGTTACCCTGTTTTCTCCACTTTCTCTTTGCTTCAGATGTTCACAAATTGGCTTTCTGAAAGTTTTCCCAATATTTTTCCACATAAAGAATACCATTTAAGCCCGGCTGGTGTAGCTCAGTGGATAGAGCGCGGGCTGGGAACCAGAGGGTCCCGGTTCGATTCCCAGTTGGGGCACATGCCTGGGTTGCGGGCCAGGTCCCCAGTGAGGGCCATGTGAGAGGCAACCATACATTGCTGTTTCTCTCCCTCTCTGTCTCCCTCCCTTCCCCTCTCTCTAAAAATAAATAAATAAAAATCTTTAAAAAAAAAAAAAAAGAATACCATTTATTCATTTGCCAGGATTTATGTCGTATGCCCCGAACCTGTTGCATAATGGCAGGAATTTATAGCTCTGCTAGTTAGGCTGATTTGTAGTGATTGCCTGACTTCCAGCCTTTAAGAATATCCCAAGTATTTCTTCAACTTAAAGAACTTAAATTTGATGGTGAACCCACAATACAATGCACAGATGATGTATTATAGAATTGTATACCTGAAATTGATATAATTTTATTAACCAGTGTCACCCCAATAAATTCAATAAAATAAAAAAGAATTTAAATTTGATATAAATAATGTCCTGATAGCAGTCCCCAAAATGCATCTATGAGACCCCAGTAGAACTCCTTCTCTGGGAGTCTTTGAAAGGAGGTGAATCCCTTTTACTTGGCATGGCTTCAATGCTACCACTGCTTGGAAGGCAAGAGGCTGGGTGAGACGCCCTTTCAAGGATCTGCCGGCGAATCAAAGATCCTCAAAATTCTGCAGATGGGCCTCTGTCAGAGGAATCGGTGGGAAGAAATCAGACAGCTGAGAACTCATCAGACACATAACCCACAGCACAAATACCATGTGTCTTCAGGCTCCTGCCTGTCAAATCTGTCTTTTCCCTGCGCTGGTAAGTGGAGCGGGGTTGGCAATGATTTCTTCAGGACTCAAGATTTTCCGAACCATTCTCTTAAGGCTTATTATCTGTTGCTGATAAAAGAATAAATCACGATCTCCAGGAAAGCGTAGCTGGCAGGAGAGCAGCTGGCCCAGCGACAATTGGTGGCGCTCTAAGATTCTTCACCTCTGCTCTTCTGCAGACATCACCGGACAGGGAGGGGAATCTTCTTGGTGCCAAGAGAACCATTTTTCTTAAAGCCTTGGTTCAGAAAGATAAATGCAGACCATCCGAGCACACAGGAAGAAGACACGGGCAGCAGAGCAGCACAAAAGAAACGGTACACATCGCCCCCACGTAGCAAGGAGGATGAGGGAGGGCTGCTCTCTGGGCTGTAGGATCCCTTCCCAGGACAGAGACAGAGGTGCAGAGATAACAAGGAGATAACTACTCCCAGTGTGTTAGACACAGCAGGGGAACAGGCTGCAGCCGGGCTCCCTGAAGGACTTCATCCCAAGTGAACAAAACAGGCATTACGAAAGCAGCGGGGAAAGAGTAGAGACTCATCCTTCGCTTTCAAACACTGCTCCTCGAAGAAAGGACAAGAGTGAGTTGATAAATGCAGCTAATTGTTAAGCTTCTGGAGTGTGTAACTGCGTTGCTTAAGACTGAAAGGCAAGGAGCTTGAGGGGCTTTGACCTGAGGGGTGACAGACCAGGCTTGTCTGTCACCCAAGCAAACAGAATAATAAATTGCTTAGTCAGTCACCTAGGTGTCGCCAACTACCCGCCCCTTCCAGAGCCTGACCACAACATGGGTGGTTGAGTTACTGTGATTAGACACAGAAAAGGGGGAGACATCGGGACTGTAAAAGCAGGGGTCTGATTCTCTTGGCTTCTTTCCAAATGAAAAAAAAATTAAACCTGGTATTCAGGGTCCACTGTCATCTGAAGGAGCCCTTACCTGCCCACTGGGACAGGAACACTGTCCTGGAGGGGAAAGGTAATGGCTAGGAGTAAGGGAAGTGAGGAAAGGGACACCAGGAGAAAGCAGAAGACAGTGCTGAGATGCTGACTCCCGGACAGCCACGCTCCCCTACTCCCTGGAGTGTAGACACGCGCAGGGACCTGTAGGTGGATGACGCGGGGCCGGGGGCTCTCCGCAGCTCCATGTGTCAGCCAGAGCTCTTTGCAGAAAACGACTGAACCTCTGGGATTCGTTTTCCACATTGTGTGGCACCATCTTGCAATCATTTTTTTTTTGATTATGTTGTTGCAGTTTTCCCATTTTTTCCCCCTCTATCCCCCCTCTGCCCTGACCCCCAGCCCTCCAGTATTCCCCGCCCTTAGTCCAAATCCATGGGTTGTACATATAAGTTCTTTGAGTCCTCTGTTTCCCATACCACTTTTTTATCTTTCCCCATCTACCTCATGCCTACCTTCCCTGTACCTTTTCCCCGTATTCCTCCCTTCCCCCTCCCCACTGAAATCCCTCTGTTTGATGTCTATTTCTCTAATTCTGTTCCTGTTCTGGTTGTTTGCTTAGTTTTTGTTTTCGTTGTTTTTCTTTTCTTTTAGGTTCATTTGTTGATAATTGTGAGTTTGTTGTCATTTTACTGTTCATACAGTAAATTTTTTATCTTCTTTTTCTTAGCTAAGTCCCTTTAATGTTTCATATAATAAGGGCTTGGTGATGATGAACTCCTTTAACTTGACCTTATCTGGGAAGCACTTTATCTGCCCTTCCATTCTACATGATAGCTTTGCTGGATAGACTAATCTTGGATGGAGGCCCTTGCCTTTCATGATTTCAAATACTTCTTTCCAACCCCTTCTTGCCTGCAAGGTTTCTTTTGAGAAATCAGATTATAGTCTAATAGGAACTCCTTTGTAGGTAACTCTTTCCTTTTCTCTTGTAGCTTTTAAGATTCTCTCCTTATCTTTCATCTTGGGTAACTTAATGATGATATGCCTTGGTGTGTGCTTCCTTGGGTCCAACTTCCTTAGGACTCTCTGGGCTTCCTGGACTTCCTGGAAGTCTGTTTCCTTGGCCAGATTGGGGACGTTTTCCTTCATTATTTGTTCAAATAAGTTTTCAATTTCTTGCTCCTCCTCTTCTCCTTCTGGAACCCCTATAATTCGGATATTGGGACGTTTCAGGTTGTCCCAAAGATCTGCAAGCCCCTCTTCACTTGTTCAAATTCTTGTTTCTTCATTTTGATCTGGATGGATGTTTATTTTTTCCTTTTGTTCCAAATCGTTGATTTGAGTCCTGGTTTCCTTCCTGTCACTGTTGGTTCCCTGAACATTATGCTTTATTTCACTTTGGGTATCCTTCATTTGTTTTTTCATTTTTCAACCAAGCTTAATCAGATCTGTGAGTATTTTGATTACCAGGGCTTTAAATTCTCCATCAGATAGGTTGGCGATCTCCTCCTTGCTCAGCTCTCTTTCTGAGGCTTTGCTCTGTTCTTTCATTTGGGCCATATTTCTTTGTCTTGGCACACCTGTTAAGTTATAAGGGGGCAGGGCCTTAGATATTCACCCCAGCCGGGCAACCCTCTTTGCTGCACTGTGGTGCTGCCTGTGGGGGAGGGGCCAGAGAGGGGACGGTGAGGCTCGCCTGCTCACCTCTAGCACACTTTTCAGTGGACTCTCAGACTCTTGTGTGAGACTGGGAGCTTCTCCTACTCAGAAACCCCAGCTGTAGCCCACAGCCACCTCTGAGTCCCCTTAAGTCAGCCCCTCCCACTCAGCCCTCAGAGCTAGGCAGCCAGCCCCACATCACCCTGGTTATTCTGAGTTGGCCCACGGCAGTCCTCCGCCTTACTGGTATGGTTGTTCTGGTTGATTTTTTCTTTAATTCCTTGGTTGTCAGAGTTCCATGCAGTTTGATTTTCTGGCACTTTGGGTTGTTTATTGATTTCAGATTGGTTGTTATCCTCCTTTTGATTATGCAAGGAAGTGAAGGGTCTCTACTTATGCCTCCATCTTGGCGGAAATTCCCATCTTGCAATCATTTCTTCCTTTGTTCATCAGTTGGGGCTGTTGCCAATAGCAGTGAAGAAAGGAGGCTGAACGCTCAGATCAGCAGGTGTCTACCATTAACACTGGGGGGTGAGAGTAGCAAGGTCAAATGGGCATGATTTTCACTTCCCCCTCTCTCTCATTTTCTCTGGGGATGTGTTTGACCCTTCCCACCTTCACTGAGCTGCTGACTTCCCTTCTTCTCTTAACTCTTAACTTCTCAGCTCTAGCCAGAGGCAGGCCACCTTAGAGGGGAAGCTCAAAACCTTTGCAGGAGAGAAGGGACACCAAAGAAATATCATCAGGGCAGCCCTGAGGCTCTCCTTCTTCACTCTATCTGTAGCCTTTCTTTATTAGCTCATGGACATCCTTAGATTCCCACCCACAACTCCATCTCCCTTTTCCCACTTCCAAGATGTGGCCCATGTACCTGACATCAGGAGTGTTTCCCCAGTGTCTCAGCTCCCTACTGACTCACCTGGTCTATGGAACCCTTCAAAATATTCTTGATTATGTTTTTTCCGTAACACCTCCCATTCCAATCCAACAAAATACAGTCCCACACAACTGTACATCAGCCTTTACTTGTTTCAGATGGGCTTCAATGCTACACCCTACCTACAGGCTTTAGGATTGAAGTCCAACTGTAGATCTGGAAGCATAAGCAGGAGAGGGTATGAGTGGGCCACACTCGCTATGTAGTGGAGAAAATTCCCAATCAGAAGATCAGTGACAGGTAACAGCTGGCTTGGCTCACGCTCAATTACTAAACACAACTGGGAAGAAGCATCACCAAAGAGATGAGTCAGCTGTTGCTGTTTCACAAGACCGGATCTAACGCACCTGGGCCCTCGTGGCTGCCTTAAGGAGCACATCAGAGCTAGAAGTTGACCTTAGCGGGGAAATGCAGACTATACTGTGAGCATTTGAGAACCACTTGGCTCAGTTTTAAAATTCACTTCAGTTTGTAAAATTGCTCTGGATTATTTTACCCCGGCATCATCCGCTGAGCTCATGAGCACTCAACATGTACCAGGGCATCTCTCACACGAGCCGGAGGCCTTCCCGGCGCTCACACGGGCTCACGTGACAAGAGCTGGATCTGGGACGGGAAGTTCCTAACTTCCTCCCCTAAACTCCTTGGCTTCACAAAGAAGTACGTCAGAGAAGACCACTCGGGTGCTGGAGCATCCTCTCGCCTGGCGGAGAGTCCATGGATTCACATCAGCGTTTGAAGTTTAACTTCTTTTCTCAAGAAATAAAAGTCAACAGATTAGAACAAGAGTGACAAATAAATCATCAAGAACTTTTTAAGCAGGCTCTTATGTGTTTTTAAAATCAGGATATTGAAGTATAATTTAAGTTGTATGAATTTTGTAATTTGTGAGGGTGTGTTTTAGTTTGTACATTCTTAAAATTTTTAGTTGTGCTAAAATACACATAAATTTATCATCTTAGCCATTTTAATGTTCTGTTCAGTCGTGTTAAATACATTCACACTGTTGTGCAGCCAATCTCCAGAACCCCTTTCATCTTGCAGAAGTAAAACTCTGTGGCCATGAAACAACTCCCTGCTCTCCCCTGCCCCCGGCCCCTGGCAGCCACCCCTTCTACCTTCTGTCTCTGTGAACCTGACCACGCCAGGTGCCTCACACAAGTGGAATCATACAGTATTTGTCTCTTTGTGACTGGCTTGTTTCACTTAGCATAATGCCTGCAACATTCATGTATCAGAATTTCCTTCCTTCTTTTTTTTTTTTTTTTTTTTTGGTTTTAGAATTTCCTTCCTTTCTAAGGCTGAATGATATTCTGTTGTATGTATAGATCTTATTTGTTTGTCCATTCTCCAGTCATGGACACTTGGGTTGCTTCTACCTTTTGGCCACTGTGAATAGTGCTGCTGTGAACATGGG
Organism: Micronycteris hirsuta; assembly: GCA_004026765.1. Classification (NCBI taxonomy): domain Eukaryota; kingdom Metazoa; phylum Chordata; class Mammalia; order Chiroptera; family Phyllostomidae; genus Micronycteris; species Micronycteris hirsuta. The sequence continues at coordinate 123,517 of PVJI01002160.1, read as the reverse complement.
TGCACAGATATCTTTCCAAAACCCCAACTTCTATAATTTGTGTCCTTTAAAACTGAGTGAAGGAGTGATCCTAGGAGAAGTACGTATTCAATGGTTTTCGTTTGTTACCATTTGGAAAAAGTCAGGAATGCAGCACTGATTTCACCAGGTGATATCTTTACAGCTTCTTAGTGTGCAGACTTTTCAAGGGCTTCTTATGCTGTTCTTCAGTAATATGTGAGTGCTTTGCAAATTGCCTTTAAATAGAAAGTAGCAGCAGTTCAGCTCTGTCTCAGTGATTGGGACACTCTGAGCAAGGGTGAATTGGCAGTGACTTGTTGTTTTGCTGGATACCACTGTTCCCATTTCCCCTCCCAGGGGACCTGAAGTCCACACCACCCTTCCCCAACTAGGAAAGCATGTGGCTCTAGGATGGAGTTGCTGAAGCCCAGCAGCAATCTGCTCTACCACTGAGTGACCTTCTCACTGAGAAAGACCTATAAGTAACCTCTGTGATCCTGTTTCAAAGTTGGAAAAGAGGCAGGGGCTGAGGGGTTGCAGAAATAATTACATGAACAAATGGATCAAAGAAGTGATTTGTGAATAAATCTTAGGCAAGGAGAGCCAACGAGCCATGTGGGCAAATAAGATTGCTCCCCTGCCCAAACAGCCTCTCTTTCGTGCCCTGCATTGTCTGCAGGCATGTGCAAGCCATATTCTAGATCGCTTGGCAATCAGATAGCTAAGTCGGCTCAGCGGTGATGGAGGGCTGAGTGTTAGCGCTCCGCCCTCCTGCAGAGAGGAAAGGAAACCTAGTTCAGGAACCAAAGCAAAGCTTATTCATCTTTTAAACCCAAGACAGAGTCCTCCACAGCCCCCCAGAAATAGGGTCCTCCTGCATTAAATGCACGGAAGTCAAATGCATAACCATTACAGGAGAAATAGCAGGGAAGTGGGGCTTAGGTGACAGATTCTGAAGAACAAACACACACCTTTGTGCTCTGTCTTCTTAAAATTCATCCTCTCACCTGCCAGCCTTGAGCATTGCCTATTTACATAACTAGCTGCCTAAAACGGAATATTAGATAATGTTACATGGCAGCTCACTCAATTTGAGCTCATCCCCAGGACATGAGCGTGATCCAGGAGTCCTCGACAGCATGCAGCATGGCACGCTGGCCTGCAGCCATGCCTCCGTGTGGTACGAGCCTGTCAGCGCTCCTGAGCTAAGCAGATGTCAGGCCCGATCGCCGATCCCCAGGTGGGGGACCAGCCGAGCAGCAGTGGGGAAGGGGTGTGACTCAGCAAGTGGCATGGTGTGGCGCAGTGTCTTCAGGTGACAAACAGCATCTCTTCCTGAGCTTCACAGCAAGCCCCTTGTCCTTCCCCAGGTGCTGTCTCAAAGACGGCTGACAAAAAGGGACTGCGCATGGGGAGCTGCAGGATCTATGGGGACAGTGGCTGTGGGAGGTAATCAGTCAGCTCTGATGCCATCCCTGGCACCGTGCCAGCCTCGCATCCCCTTGGTCCCTTCCGAGGCACGACTCCCCCACATCAAAACTGGAGTCCTGCTGCTCGCTTACAGGACGAGTATAAATAAGTGATAAGGAAGTGTTCTGATAATGATAATCGGGTATAGCTTCTCAGCAGACTCGATGTATCAAAGAAGGCAATTGTGCACGTTTTTTCATTTATTTTTCAGCGTTCCGGTTCCTGTAGTCAGTTTAGAGAAAATTCCTAACCTAGTGAAGGCAGATGGTGCCAATGTCAAAATGAACTCTACAACCACTGCTGCGGTCACCGCCTGCTCCGCCTCGTTCTCGGCCGTCTCCACCCCACCCTTAATTAAGCCGGTCTTGATGTCCAAGTCCGTGCCACCTTCCCCAGAGAAGATCTTAAATGGCAAAGGAATTTTGTCCACCACAATAGACAAGAAACACCAAAATGGCACCAAAAACAACAACAAGCCTTACAGAAGACTTTCAGGTACGTGTCTGTATCCTTCGAGTCTGGCTCATGATTCCACTGAAATTGAGTCACATCCCATAACCAAGGAGTAATGTGTTCTTATAATTAAGCAGATCTGTTTCACTTTAAGGACATGGAGTTTACCTGCAGGCAAGACCCCTACCTAAGAGGGCAAGCAAGAGCGGTCCTCCTTTTCCTGGGCCAGCGGAGGCTCTCCCACAGCCCAGTGCTTAGCGGGAGTTACCCCAGTGACCCAGGGGGCGGGATGCACCAACCACAACAGCCTGTGGATTCCGAGGGTCTTATTATCATGCTAACAGGCTGAACTGCCCCTGGGCATGGTAGGGGCCTCACCGCCATGAAGCTGGACAACCCACAGTGAAATCTCACGGTAGCTCAGAATAGGCTCAGGACAGTCCCCTCAGTGACTGCCCACAGAAAGACACAGCCTCTGTCCTTTGGCCTAGTTGGGTTCCAGATTGATTCTGTGGTCTGTGGCTGCAACTGCCTTCTCCAATAACCAGCTGGAATTTCTGAGGGAACACTAGGTCAGCACAGCAGATGAAGAGTTGGGGGGTCTCGGGTGTACGCCTTAGTTGTCTGGGCAGGCACTGGAACAGGCTCATGGCCAATCTTGGAGGCAACGGCTATCTCTAGGGGCTCCAATGCGGATGACACCTGCTTGGATTTGTTGTAAAACTAAATCTAGCGGTTTTTGCTTTTTCCAAAAGACTAAAATAAGCTTCATAACTTAGTCGCACACCATGGGCATTTATCTAATGTTGACAAGAAAAAAAAAATTGTGAAATCCACCCTGTGAGAAGGAAACTATATCTTCCGGTATGACCATATTTCTTAAGCAACCCAAAAATTGTGGACCATTTTTATTTTCTACTTTATGTTTTTCTGTACTTCAGTATTTCTACCTTATATCTGTAACTTTTTAAAGAAATTATTTTTAAAAGTACCTCCGCCCAAAGCATTCAAATGACGAAAGTATTATACCTGCAAACCTCCTCACATACCATTCACCCACTGTCAAGAAATAAAGGGAGAGCCTGGAGCCCTTGCTGCGCGTTGGCAAGCCTCTCTGTGTGGATGGGAGCCCCGCCTCCTGGCTCTCCTCCCGAATGCCAAGTTCAGTTCCAGTGATAGGCCTGGCTGCACACAGTGTCCAGAGACTGCCATCCTTGTTGTGGCAGAAGCATGGCCATGGCTTCCAGCCTGCACCCCAGTCTGAAGTTGTCTGGGGATTTTTTGCTGTTTGTTGGTATTGCATTTTGTTGGTTGTTTTGTTTCATTGGGTCTTTCGCTTCTATCTTGCTTTTACACATGGCTGTCAGCGAAACAACCTGCTCAGTTCCAGGCCAGCGTGAGTGCTGATGTGGATCTGGGCAGGGTCTGGCTCGGGCAGGCGCGAGGGGAAGAACTCCGTGTCAGGCAGCCTGGGGCCTGGCACCCAGGCACTCCTTGGTGGGCAGAGAGGGCTCCTAAGAAATAGGCATCTCCAGGTCTAATCATTTTCTATTTTTCAAAGTAAAGCTTTAAAAAAAGAAAAAGAAAAGAAGGGCAGGAGGCATTTTGATGGCCAACCAGGGAATCTGTCTTGGATGTGAGAATGGTTCTGTTGCATGCATTGCCATTACTACCATCACAACCACTCCATGACCCTCAAACCTTTTATTTTATTTTTTAAAGATTGTCTTTATTTAGTTTTACAGAGAGGGGAAGGGAGGGAGAAAGCGAGGGAGAGAAACATCAATGTGTTGCCTCTCGCGCACCCCCTACTGGGGACTGGCCTGCAACCCAGACATGTGCTCTGACTAGGAATCGAACCAGTGACCCTTTGGTTCACAGGCCAGCACTCAATCCACTGAGCCACACCAGCGAGGACCAAATCTTCTTTTAAAATTGGAACCCATTCATTGAGTATGCTCAGAGTTTACTCCACTAACATCAGAGAGTTTTTCAGGCTAGGTAACCTCTTTTCAGTTTGAAGCTATCCACTAACTGTCTTCCTGAATGCCCAGAAGACCTGTGTCATTCCTGTTCTGCGGGAGGCAGGTGCTTGCTAGGTGCCTCCCAGAAACAGCACAGACCATGTGAGGGGTAGAACTTTAAGGCCTAAAGGGAGGGTCTTAAGAGATTGCCCTCACTTCCCCTCATTTTCCTGGAGAGGAGAGCATTTCTGTAATCCAGAGGGGATGAAGGATCCAAAATGAAAGGCCTAAAAAGAGCAAGTTCCTTGAAAGTAACCTGAACATGACCCACCGACAGTCCAGTGGGAAGGCAGACAATGGGGAAGGCCTGGCCTCCTCGCAGCCATCCAAGAACACGGCCTGCCCTGCCCATTCCCATTTGGAGCAACAGGCCCATGTTGGGAGCAAAGCAAGCTGAAGCTCGGAGACTGGCAGGCTCTGCCTTCTATGCACCTTCAAGTTCAGATCTGCATAAGGCACACACCCAGGTTTTTCCCCTGCCCCTGCATCTGACACCTCCAAAATGTCTCTGAATCAGGTAAACAATTTTTCTGGTCAATAAGGCTGTCTGGAAGGCTGATGCTGAGCACTTTGCAAAGCAGAAGAGATTCAAGGTCACACTGACCTGTCAAGAAACAGTCTCCCATTTAAATGACTACAACTAGCAGGAAGACAGGGTGGGACCGGGGAGATGTGATGTACTCTTGGAGCCACCCAGGAAAAAGTGGCCCTTAGGCCTCAGGTGGCTCTCCCTGGTCTGCAGCTCTCTATGCCCAAAGGGCCAGGTACCTGGAGAAGCTTTTCAAGTGAAATAAAGTGTGAGAGCCGCATGGCTTCTCCCCCCACTCCCCAGTGCTCACCCCACCCCATCCCACCCCTGTGCCTTATGCTGCATCCACATCCCTACAGAAGCTGGACTTGGGAACCCCGGGTGCAGAGGGGTGTCCCATTTTCCCCTGAGGGGTTCTTGAAACGTTTTAGCAATCGGTTGGGGAAAACAAAAACAGATTGCCTGACAATGTCTCACTTGTTGGTGCAAATGTGCGTTTTTTTAATGTAGTCTTAATGACAAATCCTATTTAGTCTCCTTTTTTCTTATATTTTTTGTTTGTTTCTTAAACCAGAGAGAGAATTTGACCCAAATAAACACTGTGGAGTATTGGATCCCGAGACAAAGAAACCTTGCACAAGATCCCTCACCTGCAAGGTATTTCTCTTTCCATAAAAAATACTTCCTGCTCTCGCTGGGGCCTTTGTCGAAATGTTTGCATGCCACTCTCTGCACACGGCAGGGTGTGGAACCTAGACATGACCCCCAGCTGTTCTTTGTAAAGGAACTGCTTTCTTCTCTTCCATGGTAGCAGAGTGCCTGCCTCAAACTGGCTGGCTTTTTAAGAAGGGAGGAAAAAAAAGGCATCCCCTGTTACTTGTGAGGCCAGACAGTAAATTGTATTTATAGGCACTCACAGGCGGTTCTAAACCCTGCTACGTTTTAATGTATGCAGGAGCGGCAGCACGGCGGCGCGGCGGCAGTGCCCTGAAAGGAGGCTGCCGCTCTCCTGATCGGCCACACTGGGGTGGCCAGAGGAATGGCTGACCCCAGGCGGCCACCACTGGGTAGCCCCCAGCCGCATATTTCATACTGAACTGCTACTGCTTCTTGGGATTAAGGCTGTGGCCCCCTCTGCTAGGTGGCTCTGTGTATCTGGGCCAAAGCGAGCCTCCCACCTGTACCTGGATTAACTCTAGACTCTCACGGTGGCCTTTCATCAGAGAGGTTTTCCTGGGTTCTGCACTGAAGCTCATCATCTTATGCCATTTTTTTGGAGGAAGCTTTGGCTTAACGCCAGGAAAGTAGGGCATGGTTGCATTTGTGTGGTCTCTGCCTCTTCCCAGCCGCAGAACAGGAGCTGTTGCCTTGAAGTTGACTTTTCAAGCACCTCTAAATTCCCATGAATTGCTGTCTCTGAAATAGAGGCCCAGAGAAGCAGGTTTATGTGCTGATCAAAGAGGCTGTGCTTTTCATCTCTCTTCTCCTTAGACGCATTCGCTAAGCCATCGGAGGGCAGTCCCGGGCCGGAAAAAGCAATTTGACCTTCTCCTGGCAGAACACAAAGCCAAGTCCCGGGAAAAAGAAGTTAAAGATAAAGAGCATCTTCTGACTTCAACGAGGGAAGTGCTTCCAAACCAATCTGGGCAGGCGCAGGACCCTCTGCCAGGATCTTCAGGGAGCTCTGGGCCAGAACCTAAAGTCGCATCCCCTGCAAAATCCAGGCCACCTAACTCTGTGCTTCCTAGGTAAGTCCCACCATGGCGATAGAGGCCCAGAGTTCTTGGTCAAGTGACTGCCTTGCTGGGTTGTGTGTGGTCTGATCACATGTTAAATGGAAGTCATAACAGCCCTGCCACGTAAGGCGGTTTTGCAGTTTAAATGAGATAATGGGCATGAGGGGCTCGACCATAGTGTTAAATGTCATTTTCATTGTCATCATCATCATTCTTCATAGCAGACCTATTCCGAACAAGAGTAAGCTGAAAAGAAATACCTGGGTGACACATCAGCCACCAGGCAACTTCCTGGCTGCTTGGGATTTCAGATTAGTTGAAGATTCCTGGAGCAGGGAGTGCAGAAAACCTGGGTGAGTGGGTAGTCGGCACCTGTAGGAGCCCATTTGGCACATATTTTGTGAATGTTTTGCACAACACTCCAATTCCTTGGGTGAAGGGAAAAGTAGCATAACAGAGACTTTTCGTTCTTATATTTCCCTGTACACCCAGATAGCTGAGCCACCTGTCTGCAGTTTTATTTGGTTGTCCTGGACAGAAAGGAAAGAACAGAAAAGAGAATTAAAACCCATTTGGATTAAGAGAGATTTAAAATCCACATGTGTGTTTTAACGGGCAGTGGACTGCCACGTTTAGTAGCAGACTAATCTCTAGGTAATAGGACAGGGAACCTTTTATTCAAAAACACCTATTGAGCACTTGCTCCATAAGCAAGGTAACCCTGGCAGAGGTACAGAGATGAACGAAACTAGGTTCTGCTTATCAAGAATTCCGAGTTTAGAACTTGAGATAAGATTCAAATATTCATAACGTCATTAAAAGGAAACATTAATGATACAATAGGAGAAGTACAGGTCCTGGTGTTTCTGATGATTTTGAATGCATGTTGTGTTGAATGCATGCATAGGAGCCAGTCAAGAAGTAGGCTTGAGGAGAACATAGTTATCAAAGAAGAGGAGGGAGTTGGTTTTTAAAGAAACAGCAGCTATTTGGTGGCAGTTGCTACTGATCTACCAGGTTCTCACCGTCATGCCTTCCACTTTGCAACAAGCCTGAGCCAGTTTGACAGTCACGGTCCCTCTGCAGGAATGGCCGACCTCAGCTCCGGCTCTGGCGGAGCAGTCCTGGAATCGCGGCCCGCGCACATTGCCATCATCGTAGCCATCGTCATCCATTTACATGCCGCTTTTCTTGCCACCCTTCATTTTGCAAGATTATTTTATAATTCCTTCTCGCTGTGATGTGGATGTAAGTGAAGGATATTACCGTTGCTTTCGAGTTGAGGAGACAGTTCTGTTCCAAGCTCTGTTCCAAGTTTCTGGGAAGAGCTTCAATTCTATGTGACATGGCTTTCAAACTACGTCGGGGTGTAGAACTTTCATACCCACAGAGCCTTACATGGTGCCCAATATAAAAGCAGACCTGCCTCCACCTGAAGCCAGCTCAGCCCTGCTCCCATCACACATGGACCCAGAGCCCACTGTCCCCCAGCCCTCCAAGGGATCACTTCATGCTCCCCAAAGACTCCAGGGGACCCAGTTTGAAAACCCTTTTTTACTATATGATTTTGACTGATGGAGGCACTTCTCACCCAAGCAGTGGTACCTGATTAACAGAGAAACCAGGGACAGCCATAAAAAAATAAAACAGGCAATGGAGTTTTAATAGCTTCTTCTGCCTGTTCCTTTCTGGTTTAGTTTTCAGAGGAATGTTTGTTGATGGAGAAATGCCAGATGTAGATGTTCTCTTATAGAAGCAGAAAAAAGAGAGTGAGGTTAACCACCAAAAGGGATGTCTCTGAAAGGAAGGGGGAGGCAAAGGAGAGCATCACAAATGTTGCTAGCAGTAATTTTTGAGGACGTTTTTCAAAGTTGATATAGACACCAGAAAACTCAGGGTGGACTCTGGTTGAATGTTCATAGGAAATAGCATTCTCACATAATCATAGATTAAAAAAGCATGAGTTTAATGTTATAATTACATAAAACTTAAATTGTTTATTTTACTCATATTAATCACATACATATAATAGCTATTTCTTTTTTAATATATTTTATTGATTATGCTATTACAGTTGTCCCAATTTTTCCCCCTTTATCCCCCTTCATCCAGCACCCCATTCCCTCCAGCAGTCACTCCTTCCCCCGCCTTAGTTCATGTCCTTGGGTTGTGCAAACAACAGTAAGTTCTTTGGCTTCTCCATTCCTATACTATTCTTAACATCCCCCTGCCTATTTTGTACCTACCAATTATGCTTCTTAATCCCTGCCCTTTTATTCCATTTGCTCCCTTCCCCCTCCCAGCTGATAACCCTCCATGTGATCTGTTCCTGTTCTGGTTGTTTGCTTACTTTGTTTTTTTTAGATTCAGTTGTTAATAGTTGTGAATTTGTTGCCATTTTAATGTTCATAATTTTGATCGTCTTCTTTTTTTTACATAAGTCCCTTTGACATTTCATGTAATAAGGGCTAGGTGATGATGAACTCCTTTAGCTTTACCTTGTCTGGAAAGCACTTTATCTGCCCTTCCATTCAAAATGATAGCTTTGCTGGATAGAGTAAGCTAGGTTGTACTTTGCTTTTTCATTACTTTGAATACTTCTTGCCAGTCCCTTGTTGCCTACAAAGATTTTTTTTAAGAAATCAGCTGACAGTCTTATGGGATCTCTTTTGTAAGTAACTCTCTACTTTTCTCTTGCTGCTTTTAAGATTCTCTCTTTATCTTTAACCTTTGACATTTTACTTATGATGCATTTGGGTGTGGTCCTCTTTGGGTCCAACTTGTTTAGGACTCTCTGCTTCCTGGACTTGTATGTCTATTTCCTTCACCAAATTCTTTCATTATTTTTTCAAATAAGTTTTCAGTTTCTTGCTCTTCCTCCTGTCCTTCTGACATCCCTATGATTCAGTTGTTGGTACATTTGGAGATGTCCAGAGGGTCCTTATACTATCCTCATTCTTTTGAATTCTTATTTCTTCTTGCTGTTCTGGTTGAATGCTTATTTCTTCCTTATGTTCCAAATTGTTGATTTGAATCCTGTCTTCCTCTCCTCCACTGGTGGTTCCCTGTAGATTTTTCTTTATTTCACTTAGTGTAACCTTCATTTCTTCCTTTATGTTGTTGCCATACTCAGTGAGTTCTTTGAGCGTACTGATCACCAGTGTTTTGAACTCTGCATCTGATAAGTTAGTTATCTCCGTTTCATTTATTCTTTTTCTGGAGCTTTGTTCTATTTTTTCATGTGGGCCTTCTTTGTCTCCTTTATTGGGCATCCTCCCTGTGTTTGTTTCTGTGTATTAGGTGGAGCTGCTTTGACTCCCTGTCTTAGTAACATGGCCTATTATAGAAAAGGCACCTGTAAATTATGTGGGGCGGAGCCTTAGATAATCACCAGGGCAGGCAACCCACTTCACCACTTTGTGGCTCTGTGTGGGGGTAGGGCTTGGGGAGAGACAATGCTGCTGTCTGGCTTCTGGAGGTTTGCAGAGCACGCACCCCATTTCCAGTCATTTCACCCACTTCCAGTATGCAACTGACACCCTTCCAGCTGTTGCCCTGATGGTGAATCCCAGCATGGGTGGGTTTGCATACATTCTAAGTCCATGCAGGCCCTTTAAATGGAGTCTCCTGAAAATCTAGCAGTGTCTTCCAGCGCCCCAACCCCCACTGGTTTTTATAACCAGAAGTTATAGGGATTTATCTTCCCAGCACTGGAACCTTGGGATGTGCACTCTGGTTGGGGACTGGGATTGCTTACTCCCAAGGTATTCCTCCCAATTTTTATCCACCACACGTGATAGAGACCACTACCACCTCTCCACACAGCACTGCGTCTCTGCGGCCCCACCACTCCTACCCATCTGGATGAATGTGGCTTCTTTAAATCCTTAGTCATCAGACTTCCCTGCAGCTCAATATTCTGATGGTTCTGGGTATTATTTGTTTTGAGATCTAGTTGTAATTATTTCTGTGGTTGCCCTAGGAGGCGAAGTGTGTCTACCTATGCCTCCATCTTGACCAGAAGTCTATAATAGATATTTCAATTACATTAATTATCTACAATTGGCAAAAAAATAATATTATCACACATGAATAGAATTATCATAATCTCTTCCTGATCATGAATTCCTTTTGTTGGAAATATTAATGTGTGTGAATTTATTTCTTACATGTTATTTTGATAACCTTGAAAATAGTTTAGCTTTCATATTTTTGAATTGCATCCCATTCTTGTCAAGAGTTCCTAAAGAGGAACTTGGGTCTAGAATTGGAATAGTTAGAGTTAGAGAACACAAGTCAGAACAGGATTGGAAGTATGTATTGCAACTCCATTTTTACTAACTAGATGAGCATGGTCATGTTTCCTAGTCTCTCTAGCCTCAACTTGCTCATCTGTAAAATGGAGCTAAAAAGAATTTAGTTTAATAAAGTACCAAGCTCATAATAAGCACTGAACTAATGGTAGCTGTTAGTGGTAGTGATATTCAGTGGAAAAGCAATGTGAGTAAACAGCCCTTGGTAGTACCTGATTTCCATTTGCCCATCTTCTTGCCTCCTGTCCCCCAACCTGGGGGCCCTTAAATAACATACGCATATGCTCTGTTTCTTTTTCCCCCACTCTAAGGGAACATATTATTTGTCCCAAAGTACCCAAGGGCTATGGACGACCAGCCTAAGACCCTGTTGGAAAGAGAGAGGAAGGCAGAGTGTCAAGCTGGTCTTTGACAAGCCAGGCTCGGACCTCTGGGAGTGAGAGGAAAGGTCGGCTGTGGAAGCCAGGTCTGACAAAATCTGGGCTCATTCCTCTTTGTCTTGATGGTGCTCACGCATCTAAACTTAAAGTATAAAATGGCAAAATCCATTGAGTTTTAGACTGACGAGGGGCAGTGAGGAGAGAGACAGAAGGTTCTAGATACCTGAAAAAGATAAGAGATGAGTCTGGAATGAAAGCAACTTCAGTTTTAGCCCTGGCTGGTGTAGCTCAGTGGATTGAGCGCGGGCTGGGAACCAGAGGGTCCCGGTTCGATTCCCAGTCAGGGCACATACCTGGGTTGCGGGCCAGGTCCCCAGTGAGGGCTATGTGAGAGGCAACCATACATTGCTGTTTCTCTCCCTCTCTTTCTCCCTCCCTTCCCCTCTCTCTAAAAATAAATAAAATCTTTAAAAAAAAAAAGAAAGCAACTTCAGTTTTAAATAATTACGAGAGTGTTATTGCCAAATTATAAGCCGTTTCTCTCCTTGACCTATATTTTTCCCTGTGCTTTTTCTACATTCATTTCTCAATATGGGGAGGCTTTGAAGTCTGATTTTCACCTCTTATTAGGTTTGCAAACCACGTCCTCATCAAAGAAATGTAGGTAATAGTTAAATGCACAAAGGCAGTGGGTAACTTGGATGAGAAAGTATATGTGACATGCCTAGCACATAGTAAGGACTCAGTTAAGGTCAATTGCCTTGTTCTCTCTTCTCCAAAGTACTCAGACAGACTGATGCTCATGTTTCCACAAAGTGGTGGGAGTGGAGACTTTCTCTATGCTTCCCTGAGTGAAAACGAACAGGCACCATCATCACATATATTTTCTTTAGACCAAACTGTAAGTGAAGAGGGGAGGGATGATGTAGTGTCGAGAGAAAAGGCAGATGACAGCTTAACAAACTTGAGTGACTTTTTTCACACTGTCTCATAACTAGTTGCCTGTTTTCCCATCACTTCTCATCAAGCCCTATTTTTTCCTGAGAACAGCTGGTTCCAGTGAACTTCTCCCCTCCAGTTTCCACCCTAGAGTGCAGTGATCAGAGATGGAAAGTCTTGAAAGCATCTACCACTCCATCATCGCCAGGAGGGCGCATTCATCCTGAATGAAACAAGCCTAAGAAGGAATAGATTGGGATCGCCTCCTCCTCCATGTGTCTCTGTACATGTATGCGCACCATCGTGCAGTCATGTGTCTGTCTTTGCCATCTGAGCTGATTTTGTTCGAGAGCACAGAGGTTCCATGTTCATCTTTATTCTCTGGCAACTGAAACTTACTGTTGGGTGTTTCAACCTTTTTTGTTTGTTTGGAGTAAGGAAAGGTTTTTTGATCCAGAAGATGCCAACTGAGAAGTTGGGAGCCCTAGTGGTACTTCAATTCCATCTTAAGAAAGCACAGAGTTCAGTCTTCTTTTATGCCAAAGGAAGGGGGAATAGGAGTGGCAACAGGTGATTGACTACCTCAGACATCTGGGTGCTGCCAGTCAGGGTCTGAGGAAGATTGTGCTGGTTGCTGGGAGTCTGGTCTTAGTCGAAAGGTTCCGCAAATATTTGATAAACAACCCTTACTTCCCTTACCTCCTCAAGCCACAAGCAGAATTCCTCTAATGATTAGCGTTTTGTAGGCAAGTCTAAGTGGAAGCTATTAGCCTGAAGGCCATGGGAACAACTCAGGCTTGGAGTCGGAGAGGCCAAGCATTTCACTCTGTTACATTTACCCCCTTTTTGTCATTTATTCTTCAGTATTGATGGAAATAGGGCAACCAGGTCAGGTGCAACTAAGAGGGAAGATTAGCTTTCCAGGTGGAGTCAGATCTGCCTGCCCATTGTGCCCCATTTATCCAGCCCACACAATCTCACATGCCCACCTCTTCCATGATGGGCCCCAAGCCTTAGAAGGAGCATTCTGAGGGTTCAATTTAGACAAAGAATAAAGAGTAACTTTTATTATTATGCCCCCCAGGACCCAAACCATGAGTTGGCCACTGCACAAACACTTCCCTGTCATCTGACAAGCAATGTAAAGCAATCCCATTGTTTAAGGACCCACACGTCAAGGCCTCTGCAGTGGTCTGTCTGAGTCATAGAGCTGGGGCAGTAGAGCAGGCCAAACAGCTAACTAATAACAGTTAAATTCCCTAAGATTTAGTTAGCACCAGGTGCTCAGGTAAACTGTCTGTGAGGTTTACACCACATTAGTCACTGAGATTGTTTAAGCAAGAACTATTGTGGCAATTTCTTTGAAATTTATATTATGTAAAACCAAAACTCAAAAGATAATGGACAGCACTAGAATCTAATATCCACGAAGGTGTATTATAGTTCCTATTGAAACATAATTTTTTCTCTATAGCCACCCCTACTTTTACCAAAGATAGCCAAATAGAGACCAGTTTATCTGCAAAATATATCTAATCTCAATAAACTTGGCCTGATTATTTGTGTAAATCCAGCAAGAATACTAATTAACCACATAGGCCCCTTTAAATTTGCTTTGCTGAAATTTTCCTCAGGAATCTTTAGATTGAACTTTAAAAAAAGATTTTATTTATTTATTTTTAGAGGGAGGAGAGGGAAGGAGAAAGAGAGGGAGAGAAACATCGATGTGAGAGATTGGCCACCTCTCACATGCGCCCCCACCAGGGATGGAATCCGCAACACAGACATGTGCCCTGACCAGGAATTGACCCAGCCACCTTTCACTTCGACACCCAACCAACGGAGCCACACTAGTCAGGGCTCTGATTGAACTTTACATAGCCCCACAAAACTAAGAAGCCGACTTCTGGCCAAGATGGAGGCGTAGGTAGACACACTGTGCCTCCTCGCATAACCAAAAGAGGGATGACAACAATTTAAAAACAAAAACAACTAGAACTGACACAAAATCGAACTGTATGGAAGTCCGACAACCAAGGAGTTAAACAAGACCGGTAGGTGGGGCGGAGCTGGGCAGCTGGGGTGGAGAGGACTCGCAGCAAGTCAGTGATTTGTGGAGTGGAGCTGGCAACACTGCAGCTGTCCAGCGAGACCCACAGCTGGTGGACCCGGCGAATTCCGTGGCTGGACGACCCAGACCCAGCGGAGCCCAGGCTGGTGGAGCAGACGGTTCCACATTCACACGCAGATAAACCAGAAGAAAAAGCTGGGGAGTGAAACAGACTGCACAGCCCAGTGTTCCAGCACAGAGAAATAAAACCTCAAACCACCGATTAAAAACACCTGTGGAGGCTGAGGCAGCTGCGGGAGGAACTCCTAGCCTCACAGGGGAGTTGTTGGAGAGACCCACATGGTCCTAGAACGTACGCAAGCCCACCCACCCAGGAATCAGCACAGAAGGGCCCAATTTGCTTGTGGGTAGCAGGGGAAGTGACTGAAAGCCAGCAGAGAGCAGAGCAAGCACATTGTGCGCTCTCAGTCCCCTTCCCCACAGACAGCGTCACAATGCAACGATGTAGGTTGTCCTGCCCTGGTGAACACCTAAGGCTCCGCCCCTTATATGTAACAGATGCGCCAAGAAAAAAAAATGGCCCAAATGAAAGAGCTGATCAAAACTCCAGAAAAAATACAACTAAGCCACAAAGAAATAGCCAGCCTATCAGATGCACAGCTGAAAACACTGGTAATCAGGATGCTCACAGAATTGGTTGAATTTGGTCACAAATTAGATGAAAAAATGAAGACTACACTAAGGGAAATAAGGGGAAATGTATAGGGAACCAATAGTGATGGAAAGGAACTGGGACTCAGATCAACGGTGTGGACCAGAAAGAAGAAAAGTCATTCAACCAGAAAAGAATGAAGAAACAAGAATTCAAAAAAATGAGGAGAGCCTTAAGAACCTCCAGGACATCTTTAAACGTTCCAACATTCAAATTATAGGGGTACCAGAAGCAGAAGAGGAAGAGCAACAAATTGAAATCTTATTTGAACAAATAATGAAGGAGAACTTCCCCAATCTGACCAAGGAAATAGACCTCCAGGAAGTCCAGGAAGCTCAGAGAGTCCCAAAGAAGTTGGACCCAAAGAGGAACACACCAAGACACATCATAATCATATTACCCAAGATTAAAAATAAGGAGAGAATCTTAGAAGCAGCAAGAAAAAAGGGGGCAGTTACCTACAAAGGAGTTCCCATAAGACTGTCAGCCGATTTCCCAAAAGAAGTATACCAAGTCATGAAAGGCAAGGACCTACATCCAAGATTACTCTATCCAACAAAACTTTCATTTAGAACAGAAGGGCAAATAAAGTGCTTCTCAGATAAGGTCAAGTTCAAGGAGTTCATCATCACCCAGCCTTTATAATGTGAAATGTTGAAGGGATTTATATAAGATATGAAGGGTTATCAACAGGGGAGTGGGAGAGGGAGAGAGGGGAAAAAGGTACAGAAAATAAGTAGCATAAATGGTAGGTAGAAAACAGACAGGGGGAGGTTAAGAATAGTATAGGAAATGTAGAAGCCAAAGAACTTACGCATATGACCCATGGACAAAGAACCAAATGGGGGGAATGTGGAGGGGTATGTGCAGGGCAGAGGGGAATAAAGGGGGGAAAATAGGACCACTGTAATAGCATAATCAATAAAATATATTTTTTAAAAAACAACAAGAAGCCAAGCCATATACTTACCATCAAATTTTGATTGCAATACCTACACACTTGGGTGAATCCTCCTCTCTTCACAAGGTCCCCAACATATCTTGAGGGTCTTTACTTGCATCTCCCAGCAACCTTTGTTCCTCAGCAACCTGGAAAGTCTGCTGTTAACCATGGAAACTAGGTACCAGACTGTTTTCCCAAAGGGGCTTTATTGGCTTCCCAAGTCAATCTTAATTCCTCAAAGTCTTCTGGTCTGAGTCTGTGCATGTCTCTTTCAAACATGACATTCCATTCAAAGCCTTGATGATAAAACCAGTCTAACAGATTCTCATTGAACTTACATTGCCATGAAAATAAAAATACTCACTCATTATTGGATTCTGCAGGGATCAAGTAGTGAGAAAAATAAATATTTCAGTTCTGCTTACAGATGTATAATTTACCAAATTGCTAAGTCATAGGTAAACAAGATTCCTTTTATCTGAAAAACAAAAAGATTAAAAAATCAGCATTATTACACAAAAAGTCCTAAAAATTGTAACCATTTTCATCAGTTCATTCAGTCCTATGTAATTAAACTGGCTGTGCTTGATTCCAGTTTTTCAATTAGTTCTCTAGACTTTGCCTGATAATTCCAAGAAGTTTGTACAGCTGTCAAGACTCCTGTGATTTGCTCAGTGAAGTGGGTACCTGATCACTAGAGATTGTGGAGGGTATATTCTAAGTGGGAAACACATTTTCTGATAGTGTTTTTGCTCTTGAGGGCATCAGCCTGTGACAGGAAAGAGCCACAACTTACCCAGAAAGCATACACACAAAAACAAGAACATATCGATCACCCAAACCAAGTGGCAGTTCAATGAAACCCAGCTTAAATAAACTATAGTGCATAAGGAATGCAAAAACTCAAAAAATGCCGAAGGGCCAGGTTACCTAGGTGGCCATCTTGGGTTTCTCATAGCCTCAATTGTTCATTTAATTTACAGCCATTGTTCACCCACCTGAAGGACTCTGATTCAGGAACACACTGTTGCCATGTTACAAAAACATCAGGATGGGAAAAGTCTGGCAATGGGTCATTTTTTTGCGGAAATAGGATGGACTTGATTCACTTGAGCCACAGGCTGATGCTCAGGGTCAGTCGTTTTAATGTGTCCCTCAATTTTGATGACAGACATCTTATGTCAGGACATCTCAGATCCCCGGCAACATATTTTTGGAACATTTATAATATATACTTACAAAATACAACATAAAGAAGACTCACTGTTATTTTTTGACAGTGCTTTTCATGTATTTTCTACTCATCAAAATAAACCTAATTTAACATTTCTCTTTGTAAGGAGAGAAAACAAATCTTTTGGGGTGTTTCAGAGCCCTCTGGAACACCTCAGGTATTTCCAGGTCAAGACTATTTATAATTTAAATTTTTGGAAGTTTGTCAAAATGTATCATGAGATTTAGATATCTGACTACATAAGATCATGTCATTATGAAGCAATACATAATTATCCAGCTAATCAAAGTGGTAACAAAAAATTTCAAACACAAGTACAGAGGTTTAAGTTGGTCCAAAGGTTGTGGGTCATTGTTAAGCTGATTAGGAAGTTTACATAATTGTTAACAAAACAGTTCTTAGTATTGAAGAGATGCCATTTTCTTAGGTAATCAAGAACATGGTTAAGGCAACGTAAAACACAGAAGACTATTTTGATGAACACAGAATCTTTGCTTTCTAGGCAGAAAACTTTTTTCCAATATCAGTAGCAGACCAATAGTCCAAGAAACCTTGTCCTCTTTAGCAGAGAGAGAAAACACATTATAATTTTGCATCAGCTTACTTTTTATGTTTAAATTTCTTTCTTTTTTTTAGCCAAAGTTATATAGGCATGTAGTTGAAATATCGAATAGTACTGAAAGACGTAGAATGGAAAACAGGACTTCCTGCTATCCTGGGACTCTTTCTACCCTCTCTGTTTAGAGACCTGTTTCCTGGATCACAGTGCCTTCCTCCCTCTTGGTTGGCTTCTTTATTTTGATGGAATATCTCCTCCACTAGCTGCTGGGGAAAAGGTGCACAGAAGGTCAGTTTTTAGAATCCTTACACACTTAAATGTTTTTATTCTACCCTCACACTTAATTGATCACCTTTCTTAGTAAATAACTGGATTGAAATCATTTCCCTACAGAATTTGGAGCTGTATTTCCATTCACTTCTTATATGAAAGGTTTTTGTTGAGAAGTTTATTATCGTTCAAATTCACATTTCTTTTTTTTTAAATAATTACTTTATTGTTTTTCAATTACAGTTGTCTGCATCCTCTCCCCTCCCCCCACCCCCTCCAACCCCACCTCCTTTCCCTGCCTCCCTCCTCCCCCTCGGTTTCACATTTCTTTTCAATGACCGGTTTTTATCTCTGAAGACTAGGGCTCTGAATATCAAAGAGACTACTCTTCATGTAGGTATTTTTTTCATTTATTATATTGCATACTCAGTAGATTCTCTCAATTTGGAAACACTTGTTTCTGGAATATTTTCCTGTCTTACATCCCGGATAATTTTCTCTTCACCGTTGTTTTTATTCTCTTTCTTGATCTCATATTAGTTGGATGTTGGACGTTTTGCTCCGATCTTTTCATTCTCTTAACATCTTTTTTCCTGTCATTTCTCTTAATGTCGTATTCCACTTCCTAAAAGATTCTATTTCTAAAAGACTGTCTTGACCTTGAAGACTATGTATTAAATAATCGATTTATTATTCACTTTATAAATGTTTAGGATCTGCTTTTTATTTGATTGCTCCTTTTAATATCCTGTGAAATGCAATCATTTTGCAGAGGTAATACATTTCTAGTATCTTTGAAAATAGGTTGTTATAGTTTTTCCTCTTTCCTTTTTTTTTTTTTAATTTTTTTAAAAGATTTTATTTATTTATTTTCAGAGAGAGGAGAAGGGAGGGAGAAAGAACAATGTATGGTTGCCTCTCACATGGCCCTCACTGGGGACCTGGCCCGCAACCCAGGCATGTGCCCCGACTGGGAATCGAACCGGGACCCTCTGGTTCCCAGGCCGCGCTCAATCCACTGAGCTACACCAGCCAGGCACCTCTTTCCTTTTTTAACTTAATTTCCTCCAAGTTTGTTTCGTGCACACGTTTCATGTTTGGTTGAACAGTCTCATGGTGGAGATGTTCCAAGAATTTTTGTTAATCCCTAACCATTAATATTTAGGAGAGGCTCTAACAGGCTGATTGGAAGTCTGTGTGTGGGACGGTCAACCAAAATGGGTCACCAATCAGCCTTTGTTGGAGGATTCCCGTAGGCAACATCTGGGAGACCTTTCTCCGGAGTCCTTCAGGTTTTCAAGGGAAGAATCCTGCCCGTGACGTGCAGCAGTGGGCACTCTGAGAGTGCAGACTAAGGATCTGACTAGGGATGGCCACGGTCACCCTGTTTCCATCCCTGTCCCTCACTCCTGATCTCTGCTGAGCCTGGTTTCCAGTCTCTCCAGTTCAGTTTCTCTAGAAAATAAGCCTTTGTTCTCTTGTTGGAGAGCTGACTGGAGAGGGAGGGTGGTCCTGGTAGATAGTGAGTCACCTAGCTGTCTGATGTAGTGTTGATGACTACCACATATTAAGACTTTAAACTCTCCCACTGTGTTTCGCTGTCACATCACCCATGACTTTTGCAGCTCTGGGTAGCTCCTGGTGCCCTCCTTCTCAGAGGTTCTGTGGTAATCACCTCCTTTCCCATTAATTAATATTCTCCAGCCACATTCTGCCTTCTAAAGATATGTTAAATCTCTCCTTTACACTTAACCTCAGTTGGGATTCTTCAGGTGCAAGTAGCAGAAAACCTAGTCATTTTTTTTTCAATCTCAGTTTACATTCAATATTTTGCATTCATTTCAGGTGTACAGCATAGTGGTTAGAAAATCAAATACTTTACCAAGTGCTCCCCCCAATATTTTAAATACTCACCTGGCACTGTACATAGTCATTACAATATCATTGACTATATTACCTGCACTATCCTTTACATCCCTGTGACTATTTTGTGACTACCAATTTGTACTTTTTAATTCCTTCACCTTTTTCACTTAGTCCCCCAACCCCACCTCCTCTGACCATAAGTCTAATCTCTGTATCTATGAGTCTGTTTCTGTTTTGTTTGTTCATTTATTTTTACTCTTCAGATTCCACATATAAGTGAAATCATACGGTATTTGCCTTTCTCTGTCTGACATTTCACTTAGCATAATACTCTCTAGGTCCATCCATACTGTCACAAGTGGTAAGATTTCATTCTTTTTTTTTTTTTTTAAGATTTTATTTATTTATTTTTAGAGAGAGAGGAAGGGAAGGAGAAAGAGAGGTAGAGAAACATCAATGTGTGATTGTTCTCACGTGCCCCCAACTGGGGACCAGGCCCACAACCAAGGCATGTGCCCTGACTGGGAATTGAACCGGCGACCCTTTGGTTTGCAGGCCCGCACTCAATCCACTGAGCTACTCCAGGCAGGGCACATTTCATTCTTTTTTATGGCTAATATTCCATTGTATATATACAGCACAACTTTTTCATCTACTCGTCTATTGATGGGTTCTTGGGTTGCTTCCATAGCTAGGCTATTGAAATAACGCTGCAATGAACATAAGGGTGCATATGTTCTTTCAAATTAGTGTTTTGGGATTCTTGGGTTATATACCCAGAAGTGGAATCTCTGGTTCATAAGGCAGTTCCCTTTTAATTTTTTGAGGTAACTCCATATGGCTTTACACAGTGATTGCACCAGTCTGCTTCCCACCAACAGTGCTAAAGGGTTCCCCTTGTTCCATATCCTCGCCAGCACTTGTTTTTTGGATTATGGATGGTAGCCACTCTGACAAGTGTGAAGTGATATCTCATTGTGGTTTTAATTTGCATTTCTCTGATGATTAGTCACATTGAGCATCTTTTCATGTGTCTATTAGCTATCTGTATGTTTCTTTGGAAAAATGATCACTTAGGTCCTCTGCTCATTTTTTAATTGGATTGTTTGTTTGTTTTAATGTTGAGTTGTACAAAATTTTTATATTAGCCCCTTATTAGATGTATCATTGGCGAATATGTTCTCCCTTTCAGTGGGTTGTCTCTTCATTCTGTTGATGGTTTCCTTACTTGGCTTTGCAAAAACTTTTTAGCTTTATGTAGTCCCATTTGTTTATTTGCAGAAAACCTAGTCTTAATAAGTGCTGAAATAATTAGCAAATTTCTAATCGCATGAGATGGGAAGTCTGGAGTTGAAAGGGCACCTGTCTCCAGAGACCAGAAATTGGCTCTGCTCCTCTGCCCTTTTTTCATTCCACACTCTTCAGTCTTCAAAATCTGTAGCAAGATGGTTGTAGCACTTTCGGGCACATCCAGGTAAAACAAGGCCTAGTGAGGGTGGGAACCACTTTTTCCTTGTGTCTCTTTTTAAAGGTAAAAAAAGTCTTTGCAAAAGCCCTCCCCAAAGAATACATTTTCTTTTATTTCTCATGTACTTTTCTAAACCAATCATTAGCAAGATGAATGAGATTTCATTGTGGTTTGGGGGTTCAATGGAGGCTGTGAATTCATCACTATAACTATCACCATATTTCTGCTGACCTTTTTGTTCTTTGCGGCTAATGCGTTTTTTTATCCCCTTACTGTGACTTTAGTAGGGTTTTGGGAGGGAGAGGAGATAAGTGTTCAATGTATCAGCCCACTTGACAGGGCATTCTTCCATCACGTTCTTACAAAAAAGTTACTATACTCCTAGCACACGTTCTTTTCATTTTCTTTTTCTACTTCTTCTTATTAAATGTTAACCCATACACAGAAAAGGAAAGCGTATAATATAATGAACATCCCTTATACCTAGCTTGAAGAATTGTAATATTCAGGTTTTGCAATTATATTTACTTCATCTATATTTTTTGATGATATATTTTGGCGTAAACTACAGATATCATGGCATTCTACTTCTAAAGATTTCCAGATGCATCTTTTAAAAGTAAAGATAATTTTCTATGTAATCATGACACTATTATCACACTTAACAAAATCCAGCTAACTTTTATCTCCTGCAAGGCAGGGGGGTCCTGTCATGTTGGAGATGGCTTCAAAAAGAGCCCACTAGAAAGTTTGGAAACAATTTAAATGTCCATCCATAGACTAGTTGAGTAAATTGAGATGTATCCATATTATGGAATACTGGGGAATATATTAAAAGATGACATAGTTCTATACATAGAAAGATTTTTACAATATCACTAGGTTTTTTTAATGTCTCAAAATAATATGTACAGTATGGTCCATCAAGTTCTTGTTTAAAAATACACGTGCCAGTGTACGCACAGTAAAGAAGTCTGAGCCCTGGCTGGTGTAGCTCAGCGGATTGAGCGTGGGCTGCGAAACAAAGGGTCGCTGGTTCGATTCCCAGTCAGGGCACATGCCTGAGTTGCAGGCCAGGTCCCCAGTGGGGGCCACGTGAGAGGCAACCACACATTGATGTTTCTTTCTCCCTCTCTTTCTCCCTCCCTTCCCTTCTGTCTAAAAATAAATAAATAAAATCTTTAAAAAAAAATTCCATTCACAAAAAAAAAAAAAGTCTGGAAGGATATAAATGAAAATGCTAATAGCACTTGATCTTCAAGTGGTAGGATTATGGATGCTGTTTTCTTTCTTTATACATTTCATCAAAAGTGTTTTACAATTTGGGTCTTCAGCTATTAGCAGGCAATAGCGTACTTGCCCCTTCTGATCCTGGGGAGTAGGTATCTGGAAATGCACCTAGGGAGATGTGGTCTCTGGACCGTAGACTTAACATGCAGAGTGAATGGCATCTTTGATTTTATAAATCTGGGAAGGTGATAGTCAATAATAAACTGTCATACTAATGGAGTTCTTTTAATAACACTGAAAAACTACCTATTGTTTTGTTCGGGGGATTTTTTTGGTGTTTTTTTGTGGTAAAATATACATAACAAAATTTATCATGTTAACCATTTCTAAGTGTACAGTTTAGTAGCATTGAGCACACTCACATTGTGGTGCAGCTGCCGCCACCGTCTCCAGAAATGTTCGTCATCCCATGCTGAACCTCGCGGTACTCATTAAACACAAAGTCCCGTTCCCCTCCCCACTGCCCGGTAGCTATTGCTCTACTTTCCATCTCTATGGACTTGACTATTCTAGGTATGTTGTGTAACTGGAATCATACAATATTTGTCCTTTGTGTCTGGCTTATTTCCCTTAGCACAATATCTTCATGGTTCATCCATGTTGTAGCATGTATCAAAATTTCATCATTTTCTAAAGACTTAATATTTTGTATGGATATACCATATTTTGTTTATCCATTTATCTATTGATGGCCATTTGGGTTGTTTCTACCTCTGTGGCTTTGTTTTTAAAGGACTGTGCTTTCAGGAGCTGCTTTGAACTCAGGTTTTGTTTTGTTTTGTTTTTTAAGATTTTATTTATTTATTTCAGAGAGGGGAAGGGAGGGAGAAAGTGAGGGAGAGAAACATCAATGTGGGGTTGCCTCTCATATGCCCCTTGTTAGGGACCTGGCCTGCAACCCAGGCACATGTCCTGACTGGGAATCGAAACGGTGACCCTTTGGTTCACAAGCTGGCACTCAATCCACTGAGCCACACCAGCCAGGGCATGAGCTCAGGTATTTCACACCAGGAAAGATTTTATAGCAACAAAGAATCTAGGGTGGAAATGAAGGAGAAGGGAGACAGATCAACAATGCTGCTTCATGTGACTTGAAGGGGCAGTATTCAAAGAAGAATACAGAAAACCCACTTTATTTAAGGATCTTGGTTTTTTTCCTCCAAAACTTCTTTTCCTCCCTGTCTTTATCCCTGATCAGCTGCCTAAGAAACAACTGACAACTAACTTTGACTATTTCTCTTCTAACTCTTCTACTGACGTGGATATGTTTGTTTGGTTTTTGTTTTTACCTTGTTTAGATTTTTACTGCTTAGAAAGCATGTAGTTCTACTTCATACTATGACATTGCTTCTCTATAATCTTAGCCATAATTGAGACGAGATCTCTTGCATTATTTATACACATGGAATTCATTTATTCTTTCATTGAGAAACATATTTCAACACCTACTATAAGCCAACAGTGCCAGCAGGAGGGTCTAATTTCTTGTCAAAAAATTAAACATTCACCCTGGCTGGTGCGTCTCAGTGGATTGAGTGCTGGCTTGTGAACCGAAAGGTTGCAGGTTCAATTCCCAATCAGGGCACATGCCTAGGTTGTGCGCCTGGTCCCCAGTTGGGGGCACATGAGAGCAACCACACTTTGGTGTTTCTTTCCCTCTTTTTCTCCCTCTCTTCCCCTCTGTCTAAAAATAAATAAACAAAAATTTTAAAAGTCTCACCTTTTAAAAAAATTAAATATTCATCCGCAGAAGATACAATTAAACTACATGTGGCTTGATATTAAGAAACTGGCCTGGCTGTGGGGTAAGGAACTTGTGGCCCAATCATTCCAACAAAACCTTTTTTCATGTCACTGTGATAACAATCTCATAAAGCCATAGTTCAGTAGCAAAAAAAAAAGTGTCTGTAGGGATGTCCTTCATCATTATTTATATTTTGTCAGTTGGTTTGAACTTGTTTATCTGGTTGATCTTCCTGTCAAGTTCCACTTTCAAAGAGAAGCAACTACATGACTGATTACTTACATGCAAGTGGTCGAATAGTTATAACAACTCGTAGAAGACTTTGTCACTGTATTTTACACTCTGCATTCACTCTTTGTGTTTTCCCTGATGCCCAGATTGAAGCAGGGCAGAGCCTCAGCTCCACCAGATCTGCGGGAGAGCTGTTTGCTGCTAACTCTCTCAGCCTGAATGTTTCCCTGTGCAGATTTGCCACTGACCTGGAAAAGCTACTTGGGCTGCCTTCTGGGCTCTGTTAAACTGCGTGGGTCTTGATACCTCAGAAAAGTTTATTCTGTTTGTTCTCTCTTGCCCTCAGACCATCATCTGCAAATAGCATAAGCAGCAGCACATCTTCAAATCACAGTGGCTACACTCCGGAACCCCCTCTGCCCCCAGCTGGAGGTGACCTTGCCAGCCGACTGTCCAGTGATGAAGGGGAGATGGACGGAGCCGAGGAGCCCGAGAAGCTAGACTGTCAGTTCTCCACCCACCACCCGAGGCCTCTTGCGGTAGGCCGCTGGGTGTCCCCTCTGTGCTTTCCCTCTGCTTTGTGGGTATTAGGTGATCGTGTCAAAGGGCGTGCATTCCTAAGGAGAGGTGGTCAGGACAGGCAACCCCGAGGTTAAATTACACTTGAAAAACACAGAAGGATAGTAAAGGGCCCCCAATTTATTATAATCCTTTAAGCACCTGAGTATTTGTGGTCCACCCTGAAGTAATAATGCTTGAGAAATGGTGTTTATTTAAGTGCACTGGGGAGCTGACCTTCTGGCTTTGCCCATCTAAAAATGGAGCCTTTGATTTCAAGAGTTAGTCTGGCTCACCTGCATTGGGAGCTGTCTGTCTAAGCAGTGTGCCAGGTGCCAGCCCTAGCTGTTTCTCCCATGTTGGTTCTGATTTTTTCTCGTTACTAGTGAGTGGGACCATATGGCACTGGTACTGCGTGTGTGTGTGTCTGTGTGTTAAGGGAAGGAGGAGGCTTTTCATAGCAGCTTGATTGCTGATGAACAGAAAGGTCATTTTCTTCCTAATCCTCAAAAGAGCCCACTTTAACAATTCAGATCATTGAAGTAAAGCTGAGAAAGATAAAGAGGCATGAGCTGGACGCATGTTTATGTCTGCCGTATGAGCACTGGAGAAGGAGATGCCTGGTGCTGCCTTCACAGAGCTGAATGCCGGGGGCCTGGCACATAGGACCCCATGGCCGGTTTGCTCTGGTGTCAGCTTGAGCCCTGCAGGAATAGTTTTGACTCTGGAGCTCAGGGACACTGTAGGTGAAATCAGTCCTGCATCAAGAAACAGTGACTGCCTCCTCCCTCTGTCTGTGAGATGAATGAAGACCAAATTCACTTCCTGTTGAGGGAACCTGAGGTTCACCAATAGCCTGAGACTTTGCCTCTTGGCTAATTCAGAAATAGTGAGGGATAATTAGGAATGCCTTTGACTGCCAATAATAGAAAACTCAACTCATACAGTGCATGCACTATGGTCATTTAATTGTTTCATGTCACAAGAAGTCTAGAGGTAGGTGGTTCCAAGCTGGGGACACTGGTCTCAGTGTGTCTGCTACAGCATTTACACAGGATGGAAAGGTACAAACAGAAAGGGAGTCTTCACTTACAGGGACGAAAATCTTCCTATGACCTGCCTAGCCGATTTCCCCTTTCCTCTACCAGAGTGGCTCACGTGCCCACCCCTGTACCACTCAGCCGCAGGGAAGGATGGGACCGCAGCAACATGGTATGGAGCCAGCCAGGATTCATCCCAAGGTTCTGGGACGAGACCCACCTTCCTGTTCACTGCTCCATGTCAGATATCAGAACAAAAGTGTGGTTCTGTTAGCCAGGAAAGGGCAGGGAGAGGTGGCAGTGGGGTGGCAGTTGGTGAGATTGGCAACCCGTGGGGTCTGCTGCAGTGGCCAATGCTGAATCTACAGCTCTGTTGAGGGCATAGTGTGCAACCAGGAACAAGAGCCTCTCAGGGCATACGGCTTTGCATCTCTCTGGAATTAGAGATACAGGTAGCAGAGACAAAAAGGTGCCTTTGGCTTCCAAGTAGGAAAGAGGGACTGAGCTCTCCCAGGAGGCCAGAATCTGGAACACATCAGGGTGTATGTCCAAATGACAAGCTGCCAGACTACAAAGAATTCGCTCAGCTCTAGCCACAGTGAATTTGTGTGCCCTTAATGTTGTGCTGATTTAAATGGAAAGGCCACGGATTTGTTTCTTTGCTTTGTCTTTTCTCTCATGGTCAATTGCTATATTAAATCATTTTTGTAATGGACACTCAGTGTGCCTTTAGCAATGGAATGAAGGAAGAAAAGCTGTCTAGACCTGGAAGAGCTCCCACACAATGCTGGGGGCCAGCTTCATGCTAGAGAATTTCCTTTGCATGTTTCCTTCCCTCGTCAATAAGCACTTAATATGAAGGTGCAGAAAAGACTTTTTTATCAAAAATACCAGATTTGATGGGCAACGAGATTTTAATCCAAGACCCCCAAAACATAAGCAGAAACGAAACAAAGGAAAGACCTCACATTTGCTCCTGAGAACTGTTCCAGGAAGGGTTGCGGAGCGAGCGCCAACCCAGCATTGTGTCTGGGACGGAGGCCAGGAGCTGCCGGGAGGCCCGAGGAAAGGGAGAGAAGCTGCATTTGAGTTATAGAGTCATCTGCAGACTCGTCTGAGCTCTAGACTAGCCAAATGTCACCTTCTCAGAGGCCACTTCTTGCATTTCTAATTGTCCTAACATCATAATAAAATGATGTTTATTAAACATCTTACTGCTCATATTTCAGCCATATGTTTTAAATGTAATGATTTGATTTAAACATTTTGTGGGACCTTACCTCTCCAATCCGTCATTTTGCCCAGATCCCTACTATCCTCATTGAAGAGAAAGGGGTCCCTGGGCTTTATTCATTTATAATGAATAAACACATCAAGCACATAAGCATTGCATATACCATAAAACCATGTAATGTTTCCAAGGTGAAATGTAAAAAGTATGCAGTACATGTGTTGTGGGAGTTCAGAGTGGCAATGTCACCCAGATAAAGGCCATTGGAAACAAGAGTCTTGATAGGGCACCGAGAGCAGGGAGGATTGGGGCTGACAGGAAGAAGAAAGAAGACAGGCAGACGGAACAGCGTGAGTGTAAGTGTGGAGGCAGTGAGGTGTCCTGGGCAGCCTGCAAGTGCTGATAGGAAAGGATGAGATCGGGACTAGGAAAGGAGGAGTGTAGCCCAGTTAGAAATGATGTGGCTCTGTTGACAACAGGTAGGAAAGGTATAACCAGTTAGTTGGCCGAAGAACATCAGAATGAGGTGTTTCCGTTACTGTGATAAGCAGCGAGGAACCACCAAGCTCCGTAAGGAGATGGATGACTCAGTAAGCAGGTGGTGCTGAAAAATCATCCTGGCTTCCGGCTGTTGTTGGTTTGGGTTTTTTCAACCTAAAATGTTGGCTCAATCCCAGATGTAGAGAAGGAGCCCTCAGTGCCACAGAAAATTAAATGTCACTATTGTTGAGTCATAATGTGATGTTCTGCAGAAAATCCAGAGCTCATACTAAAGCACCACAGAAATATTTTTGGCTTCAGTACTGTTTGCTTCTTTATTTTGAGTTTAAGTGTACCCCTGTGTGCTTTTATGCAAATGTTATTTTTCTCTGTATGGTTTATATTAGCTGATTAGCCTGTAATCAAAATTAAAACTTTTTTTTCCTCACAGTTTTGCTCATTCGGGAGTCGCCTCATGGGACGAGGGTACTATGTGTTTGATAGAAGATGGGATCGTTTTCGATTCGCACTAAACTCCATGATAGAAAAACACTTGAATTCGCAGATGTGGAAGTAAGTGAGCAGCCTTTGTGCAATGTAAGATCAGAGCTGCCCTACAGCTGTCTGAACCCTGACTTTCTAAATGAGTATCTGTAGTTAGCTTTTCGTAGAACAAAATGATTGTGAAATCAGGATTCATAATTAACTCTTGAATGTCAGCTTTTCTCAATGGCCTGCCTACAGTTTTTCAGAGACACATACATGTGTATTATGCTTTGTCTTATTTGGAGGTCATTTTTGTGTTGATAATCTTCTAAATGAACAGAGTATTAGATAAGATCTTATTTATTTAACAGTGATAAAAAGGGCCTTTTGGCTGTGAGTAAGAACACCTAAGGATATTAAAAATATGTTCCTGTTTGAATGTTAAGGCTTTAATGTCAATATTGAAAATTTCATGATGGCTATGGACCAATTTCTAATCGCTTACTATCCTGTGAAAGGATACGCACGTCGGCCAACGGGGCAGATCCCAGCAATGCTGTGCAGTCGGTTAAGCTTATCTTTGGCCCTTCCCGCCTCCTAGAACTCTGCACTCACACTTCCCTCTAACCTGAACCCCAGCTTACCTTCCACTTCTCTAATGTCCCTTTATTCTCCAACGCCTCCCAATGTATTTACGTTTTCATAGGCGTTTCATAAAAAAGGAAGAGACCTTCTTAGGAAAATGCTGTTGTGAAGGAGTGACAGGCTAGACCCTCTCAAACCTCAGCACATAAGAAACTGCCATTCTGGCCACTTGATAATACAAGACCAGCCTGCTGGCTATCCCCACCCCCCACTCCTACAAAGGTGAGCTCTTAAGATATCGTAATTGCTTAAAATCATAGCTCTCTCAGATCTAAGCCCAGATGGTTCAGGAAAGCCAACTCTGAAGCCCTCACCCAGCCCGGTGAAGCCCAGGAGAGGCAAGGAAGGCATTCCTGAGAAATGAGAGGGTACTGGCAGCGGGGATGGGAACAGAATTCAAAACCTGCCCTTCTCCCAGGTTTCCTCCTCTCTCCCAGGCAGCTGGGATGCTCTTCACCATGGTGCCCAAAGAGCTTGCAGACCTGAACTTCCAGGAGGAGTAAGCTCCACTGTGTCTGCAGTGAGCTCTCAGAGTGGATTTAGGACTAAATGAGAATACTTCCTGTAAAGTAGGAAAGGGCCACAAGAGAAGCTTATCATTTATTCCCATTTAAGTGACTGCCCAGTGTGTCTAAAAGGCACTCTTGATACCTATTTGTGTCCATTCTAAACAGCAACAAACTGGTGCTGCATGCGGGGCTACCGTGTTCATGGTTGTTTGTTAATTTATCCTTCTGCGATTGTTCCCCCAAGATGGCAGCCAGCCCTGGTGACTCTCGCAGCTCGTTGCTCTCCTGTGTTGTGGAAGTGTAAAACCCAGCCAGGCACGTGGAAGGAATGTGTTGATCTGTATTTCGCTACCTGCTGTCCTGTCAGCTCAAGCTCCATATTCCTTTCCTCCTCAGGCACAGAAACCCGAGCCACAGGGCATCAGGTCCCTCCCCCCTTTTCAGGACTTGCCTAACCAATCTACTGTCACTGAGCAACATTGGGGCTGCCTGGGTGTCAACTCTGGAGAGCGTAGCACCCCGCTGCCCTCTCAGCCTCGCTGCCCAAACCCCAGGCTCGGACGGGCCCGAACTTGGAGGGATGGCAGCCGATGGGGGCGTGGAAGACATTAGGAAGAAAAGGAACGGCCAAGACTCTTTTTTCTTTAACAAGCATTTAACTCTGCATCAGGAGACGCCAACACAGTATTCTCTTTCAGCCAGGTCAGCATCTGGAGCTCCATGCCAGCTGGCAGGGGAGGATGGGCACTGTCAGTAATTTATTCGCATCCGTGGGCTTTTTACGGGACTTCCCTAGGCCAGCGTGCAAAGCTTAAACCAGGCACAGCCCGCAAAGCTGAAATCCACTGCCATTTGACCCCTAGACAGGCACGCAAACTGCTTAGCCTGGGGGGAAGGAGGTTACAGGGACAGTGAGCAGCTACGTGGCCCTTGCCCTGCATCCCCCCACTCTTCTCTCCTGCCTCTGCTATCCACCTACGATCAGTGGGACGGGAAGGAAGGGGAGAGAAAGTATGCCAAAAAACAGCCCCATCCTAATCCTGAGTGTCGGAGAGGCAAGATTAAGGTCTTCAGCTCAGCTTGTCAGCACAAGTGAAGCATGAATTTATACTATTGAATGGGAAAATCACAAATCGGGACATTCAGAGAGATCCTAGTTAAGGTCATTGAATGGGATCCTCTCTGAATGAGCCATCTGATATTCGTAAATAACTTTTTATTACAAGTAACTGCCAAACCTCTGCCCACATGTACTTCTGTCCAGACCCTAACTGAGTTGAGGGAAGATTGAGTGAGAGGCCTGCAGCCCACAGCAAGGCAGCTGAGTCAGCAGCAGGGCAGGTGTGCTGAGGCCGCACGTGCTGAGCCCCGGCACTGTTGGGGGGTCATGCAGCGCCCCACAGTTCTAAGGGCGTGTTTAGACCTTTCCTGTCCAATTATATGGAAGTCCTTGCCCAGCATGCATAGTTCTGTCGCTACTGAGAATTCACCTGCTCACCGTCCACCCACTCACCGATCCATCCATCCGTTCATTTACTCATTCATTCATTGCAATAAGTGCAATTAATGGAGCACTTGTTTAGTGCTGACGGGATCTTCTACACTCTTTAGGCTTGAGAGAAAGTAGATTAGCAAACACCATCATGGCCACAATGTGTTTGGCAACATTTTTCTTTTATCTTCGATCTCCTCGGTCTGATGTTTTCAAGGACTCTGTTTGTCTATATTCAAGGATTCCTCTGGATTCCTTCACCCAGTGGCAGGCAGAAAACAGAATCCTCAGAGAGAGCAGTGCTGTGAGAGGCATGTCCTTGTCAGCAGGGCCTCTTTTCCGAGTTTCCTGATGCCGCAGCTGGGAGGGCGGCCTCTCAGGAGAAAAGGGACTGGAGAAGCCCCGTCTCACACCTTGCTCCAAGCTCCTGGGTTGCAGATGCCAGACCTGCCCACCTTCAAGTGCTGCTTTCAAAGGAGAGTGAATTCCTAACTGCTGGGGAGCCCTAGCTGCGCTGGAAATGATTCCCAGGGGACATGGGGAGGGGAGGGAAAAGTGAGAAATAAAAAAGAGCCAGTTTGACAATATTCACCTGACTCCTGAGGTCAGTATTCTTTCCTGCAAATCAGGAACAAATGATGATTCCCCAAGGCTCTGTGCTCCTCCTGGTCCCCAGAGTAGCAGCAACATCAGGCCACGGCTTCGAAGCGGGAGCTGCTTCTACCACCAGTCAAAAGATGGGGTTGGCAGGGAGGCCCGAAGAGTGGCCCACCACCTAGTTCTGGCCTTGGCTCCCCAGAGCATCAGGGGCATGGCGTTTGCTCCCAGGCATCCCAGCCTCCGGGAGGACCTTCCCTGTCCATGTGTTCTCCTGTGCCCAAACCCTACGTTTGTCTTCAGAACAAACTAGAAATTCCCGATCCCCTTTACTGGATACATGAGGGTCCCTGTATTCTCACCCCTTCCTAACACAGGGACAAGAAGACCTGTTGAAGGCCCTCTGAGTGAGAGCTGAGAGAGGGTGGGGTAGACAGGAAGAAGTCAGCACTGGGTCTGGGCAAGTTAACATCTGCATCATTGCCGAGCCCTCGTGGCTCCGCTGCCCTGCAGCTTCCATGGCCTGGCCAGCAGGAGCCAGTGGCCACAAGCTAACGTGGAAATGCCTCTCTATGGAACAAACCAGAGGCTGCAGACAGGAAATACAGGAGGAGGCTGGCCTGTGAGCAGAGGGGTGTTTCCCACTGGGCCTGGAGCCAAGAGCAGTGACGGGTAGCGGGGCCAGGCCCTGGGCAGAGGCGGCTCCGGCCCATATGTGCAGGTGACAAAGCCTCTTCCTCACGCTTCTCACTTCAAGCCAGGACCTAAGTGCGAAATGACCACTTCTCATTAAAAACCACCTTCATCACGGCCCCCCACCCCTGCAAAGAAGGAGACAAATCCTGTTGGGGAAATTTATATTCTAAATCATGATCGCCTTTTATTCATGAACCCAAATCAGCCATTATCCAGTAGCCAAGCATGGAGAAAAGGATCGGGAAACCCGAGAGTGACTGAAAAGGGCTTGCTGGATGTGGCAAGAGGGGGAGCCACGGGGACTAGGCAAGGGCCATGGTTCAGATTTTGCCACCCTTCAAGGCTTCATTCTCCATAGTCTGGTCCTACCGGGGTTTTCTCTGTAGCCCTGATACTCGCACTTAATCGAGCCTCTGCGGAATGCCAAGCCTGTTTCTCACTGTTTCTCTCTCGCTCTTCTCTCGTGTTTAGGAAGATCCCCCCTGCGGCAGATAGCCCCATGCCCTCGCCAGCAGCCCACATCGCCACCCCCGTTCCAGCACCCGTCTTACAGCCTTTCAGCACCCCCAGCGCTGTGTATCTTCCTTCAGCTCCCATCAGCTCGAGACTCACCTCTTCTTACATAATGACATCAGCCATGCTCTCAAACGCAGCTTTTGTGACATCGCCGGACCCGAGCGCCCTCATGCCACACACCACAGCTTTCCCTCATGTGGCTGCAACCCTCAGCATCATGGACTCAACCTTCAAGGCCCCATCCGCGGTGTCCCCGATACCGGCTGTCACCCCCTCCCCATCCCACAAGCCATCCAAAACCAAAACCAGCAAGTCCTCCAAAGTCAAAGACCCATCTGCCCGTAGCGACGAGTCTCCAAGTAACAAAAAGAGGAAGCCACAGTCCTCGGCTTCCTCCTCCTCCTCCTCCTCATTCTCCTTGCAGACATCCCTCTCGTCTTCATTATCAGGGCCCCACAGAAAGAACTGTGTTTTGAATGCCAGTTCAGCTTTGAACTCCTATCAGGCGGCCCTCCCCTATAACAGTCTGTCCATGCACAACTCAAACAATGGGGTGAGCCCACTCAGTGCCAAACTGGAGCCCTCAGGACGGACCTCGCTGCCCGGTGGCCCCGCGGACATAGGGAGACACGTGGGCTCAGTGGGCGGCGGCAGTGACTCCTGTCCCCTCTCAGTGCCCTCCCTTGCAGGGGACCTCTCTCTGGCCTCACACAATGCCGTGTCTTCTCTGCCCCTCTCTTTTGACAAATCAGAAGGAAAAAAGCGTAAAAACTCAAGTTCTAGTAGCAAAGCCTGTAAAATCACTAAAATGCCTGGTATGAATAGCGTTCACAAAAAGAACCCGCCCAGCCTTCTCGCACCGATGCCCGATCCCGTTAACAGCACCTCCTCTCGGCAGGTAAGGGACCCGTCCTGCCAGGGACCTCCTGGCACCGCCTTCTCAGTCCCCAGGGCAGGGGCTGCTGGGCAGCACCCCTGCTTAGCCAGGTGACTGTCGCATTTTCCCCATACACAATTGTCCCCCTCTGCTCCGCGGGCAGTTTATTTAACAAGTACTTTCTGCAGCGCTCACTTTGTGCTAGGTGCTCTTGTAAGCATTATGCAAATATCTTCTCATTTAATCCTCACAACCCAGTACAGTTGGTGTAATTGTTATCACCACCTTATAGATGAGTAAACTGAGGCACAGAGAGATTCTGAGTCCCCACTCCACTCCTATTTTATATCTTGAGGTTCTGAGGATGATTTTATTAAAGAGTTCTATTGCCAAGAAGTTTTATCTGATCTTTTGGAGTCCCCGTAGGAAGAACTGAGGCCCAAGCAGGTTAAATGATGACCAAGGTCCCACCTGGGGGATGATAGCTTGTGCTTCCAGCTCCCAGGTGACTGCTGTTCTCACTTCACCTGACAGCCTCGAGGCCCCCCACTTACTGAAGTAACTCTCTGTTTCTGAAAGTAAAACTATCTCACACCAACCGGCACAGAATTCTTCAGTGCCATTGTACAAATAGGATGGTGTATTGTGAGGAAAGCTATGGCAGTGTGGCATGGCCTAAGAAGAATCCGTGTTTCTTTCCCTTGAGTTCTGTTCACATCCTCAAGTCTAGTCTGTCTCCTCAGGCTGGGGAAGCTCCTTAAGAAAGTCCCCACCTTCACCAGACTGGCGCCAGTTGGGCACAGAGGAGGGGCCGAGTCTGGCGGGAGGGCCGACGTCCGCAGGCCTGCCCAGGGCCTCAGGTGTGCCAGGGCCGCAAGCGGACGGTAGCAGCAGCCCCAGGCTTGCAGCCACAGAGCGAAGTGGGCCAGACCCTGAGCCAAGCCCCGCCTGGGGATGAGGACTTGGGAGAGATGAGAGGCAGTTGTTAAAAAGATGTTTTATTGTTTTGTGTCATTTTTATATGAGACTTGTTAAAACCTCACGAAGAGAACATCTTGAGGGGGATTCACAAATCACAAGTAAACACTTGAGAAACAGCAAGTTTGGATCCCAAGGGCCAGACAAGCTGCAACTGAGGCCAAGGTGAGAGAGGGGGAGACATAGGCCGTCTCGCTAGAGGCCGTTCTGCCTTCCGACCCCCCAGTCCCAGGGGTGCAGGGGGCGGGGGACCAGCACCCGCAGGGCCCTGTGCTGAGGCTAAACTGTGGGTCAGTGCCACCTTCAGGTCTCAGGGTGGAGGGCATAGCCAGGACTTCCGAAAATTGAACGTGCACATGAATTACCTGGGGGTTTGTTAAAATGCAAGTTCTGAGTCAGCGGGTCTGGGGCAGGGCCCGAGAGTCCGAATTTCTAACAGGCCACTGATTTGCAGGCCACACCCTGAGCAGTAAGGCTGTAGATATCACCCACTTTAGAGAAAGTCTTAGCAGCTAACACTTAGGGGATGGGCTCTGTTCCAAGTACTTCAGATATATTAACTTATTTATTCCTTACCTGTTATTACCCACGCCCTTTTATAGATGAGTAAACCAAGGCACAGGAAAATTAAGCAATGTGCCCAAAGTCACACAGCAGATAAATAGTAGGGTTGGGATCCAAAGCGGGCAATTTAGCTCTGGAGTCTGGCCCTTACCCCCCATGCTTCTGTATGAATGGAGTGCCTCTGTATTGAGTTACCGTTGCTTGCTCTTTCGACCCTTTGGTCTGCAGGAACATATGAAATGTTCAGCAAACACTATGAATCAGTCACCACCAGTGGTAAGAGGAGCAGACGAGCCTCCACCAGTGAGTGCCCATCAGGAAGGAATTCAGAAAAGCTGATGAATGTCATGGGCTGCCTCCGGTCTAGCCTGCATTGGTTCTCTAATGCAGGTGATACCTGGGGCTAGTCCCCAGGCCGTTAAGAAAATGCTTTGCCCTGGGTGACGGCCAGTGATTCCCAAGTGTTGGAGAAAAAAGCTTTTGGAATCTCTTAATTCTCTAAGGATGTTGGAAAAGGCATGGCTTGAGGTTGAGAAATGCAAGGTAAACCTGTGCTTTGGGGACCGATTGAGGGCCCGTTTAATTATATCTGATAGGTGTAAGGCCAGAATTTGCATAGAAGTATTAAAAGGACTGTGAATGTAAGACAAATGTCTTTATGCAAAGTCAAGTTACGTAGAGGACCAGTTCTTATAGGCCAAGGCAGGAGCTGCCTGTGGAACGGTACTCACCTGAGGACCAGCCCCACAGGTGCCAAGGAAGCCAATGAGGAAGGGGAGAAGCTGGACGGCCACACCCACTGGCTCCCAGTGCACTGTCCAAGGACCCAGCTCGGCCTCCCACTTGAAGGGGAAGACCGTGCCATCTTGCTATTTTTCTCAGGAACAGTAAGGTGTGCACTGTGTCTCCTGGCCAAGACAACTGACCCAGAAAAAGACCCAGGCTTTTATCCCCCACTGGTCCAAGGGCATCTGGGCTAGAGACAAGGTGGGTCTATGACTTGCACAGTTCTTTTGCGAACAAGGTGGGTCGTTCAGAGGTGGATGAATCCGTATAACCCATTGGCAGCTGATGGAAAAACTGGGCCTCTGCTGAGTTAGGTGCTCTGAGGGGCGGGGCAAGCCTCTAGCCAGATACGTTTGTCCTCACCCCTAAAACTCCCAGCATCGACATCTGGGAAGCAGAATTAAGAGTGTCCCTCCATGATCAGAGGGGCACTTCAAAGTACCCCCTGAAACGTGTTCATTTTCTCTGCCATTTAAAGTGGAAACACAGGTTCCAAAGGGACACAAGGAGGATGAGCATGTTGTTACGCAGCCCCTCTCCTTTCCTCAGCAACACATGGGATCGAGGTGGGGGGTGGGGGGTTCTTTCCCAAGCTGGCTCACGTATCTGAGTAGGGCTTCACTGGTGTCTTTCAGGTGGGGAAAAATAACAGCCTAGCTTTGTCACAATCCAGCCCTTCAAGCATGTCCAGCCCAGGACACAGCCGACAGGTAAGTTACTGGGGACCAAAAGTTCATAGGGTCACCAGCAGGGTAGAAAGAATGTGGGCGTTGGAGTCAGACCCTGGTCCAAATCTCATCTCCAGTTAAGAGCATGGATGGTTGCCTTGCTTCCAAAACTAGTAGTTACTAACTCTGTGCCCTTGAGCAAGTTACTTAACTTCTCTGTGCTTCAGCTTCCTCACAATATGGGGATTATAATGGCCCCAAGCTCATATGGCTTTTTGAGGATGACCATTTATTCACATAAAGCCTCTAGAAAATGCCTGGTATAACAAACACAGAAGTTTAGCTATTATTATTATTAGCAGCTATGTAATATGAGGCAGATTACTTCTCTGAGTCTGATTTTTTTCATCTATTAAATGGCAGGATCAATGCCTGCCTCCTAGGGTTACTGTGAAAATTAAATAGGATGACGCTGACGGAAGGGCAGATGTCAGCCAGTGCCTTCTCAAGACCTCGGTACGAATATTCAGCGTAGATTTAGGAGTCTTTGTAAACTTGAGACATGAGAGTAGTCAATGCATAAATGATTTTCTCCCGTGGCCTGTGTGCCCAGGGGGGCCAGAGAGAGTAAGGGCTGGGCTCTGCGTGTTCTACGTGATTGCAAAAGACGCGAGTACCGCTGTGTTGTGTTGTCTTAGATGCGCTTTAGGTTTTACAGATAACAAATTGCAATATGTTCGTCTATACGTTAAGCTTTGGGGTTTCCCCACAAATCTGGGGTAGAGTTTGGCTGAAGATTATAGGGAAATAGTCTTTGTATCCCCAGATCTAGGCAGGTGTCTCATTTATTTTGAGACACTATGACCCTTTCCGGGCCTAAACACCTGCTGCCCACCTTCCATGCTGGTGGGGGGTCACGGTGGCTCGTCTGTGCTCAGGCAGTCTGCCGCTGTTTACGGCAGGCCTCCTGCACAGGTGGCTGAATGCACCTGCCTAAGCTCCAGGAGCACCCATGGGAGCCCAAACTGCTGGCAGTCGGCCTAAACAAATGTAGTAGTAGTAGTAATAATAATAGTTATCATTTGTTGAACACTTTCTCTGCAGGTGCTAAACACCCTTTACATACATTTAAACCTTTTAACAAACACTGGGAGAGGGAAAAAGGATTATCCTCATTTTGTAAGTGCAGATGACTGGACTAAGACTCTGTCCCCAAAGTCTCTATGCTTACTTAACCCGACACTCGGCTTCCTTCTTAGATGACTCTCTGTGCTGTTCGTAGGTTAGATAGGAAACATCCCAGGTGAGCGAACAGAGAAAAACTGGAGACAGGTCACTTACTCCCGCCTTCTCCCCCAGCCAGAACCCCGTGAATGCCCACAGGATTTGTCCCTGCGTCTTCCTCCACAGCTAGGATCTTTGTGGCTACCCTGCGTTTACTGAGTCCTTTAGAGCCGTCCCCTCATTTGTTCATTACAGCTGCCTGTAGCCGATGCAGGAGTTGGGATGGTGTCCTTTTTGTTATAGATGAGAAAACTCTCTGTTCTTGAATCCTCGTGGTAATCCCAAACTTTTATTTTTTCTTCTCTTTCCTTTTTTTTTTTTTTTTTTTCTTTCCTAGAAGACCACAAACAGAACCGGCAGGATAAGGACTCTTCCATAACAAGATGATGAAGCCACTTCCAAACCAATGCCTGGCCACCCAACCCCACCCAGGAGGCCGGGGGCGGGGGAGGAAAGGGAGTGGGCAGTGGGGGAGTCCATTTCCTGGGCCCTGCCTGTGACTCTGGCCTTTCTTCTTCTATTTTTAAAGACCAATTTTTAGTTTTGGAGAAAAAGAAAAAGGCAAGAGAATGCGAATTTACAGGAAATACCAGTGTTTTGTTTGCATTGTCTTTTTTTGCCACATGTACACATTCTTCCAAGCTTGGGGTCACTCCTCCAGCTTCTGATTTAGCTACTGCACCGTTTTGCTCCAGCCACAAGAACAGACAGTGCGGGACATCGGTTCCTGGTGGGCATTGTCAGAAGCGCTTGAACTTGAGCACGTGCAGTGTTCCTTTCCTCGTCCTCCCCCATCCACCCCTCCCCTGACACCCCCTCCCACCTGCCACTCGCTGGGTCTCCAAGGCCATCAGAAGAAGCTGCCTCTCCTCAGCTCCCTTCTGGACAGTGTGCTGGAAGGAGGCTTTGCTATGGAGCAGCCTATGTTTGGGGAGCGGAGAGCAGAGGTGGGAGGGTGGCTCAGCGCACTCACCAGGTTCCTGTGGTGCACCAGCACGGCGGGAGCCAGATGCTATTGGCAAAATTGAGAAAAGCAACCTTTTAAAGATGTGATTTACCCAATACCACTGTCCAAGCTGTGCAGCTCAGAGAGGACATACTGGGTCAGGTCTGGAACTGGGTCAGGTCTGGGAGGTGGCAGGAAGCAGAGAATAGGGGTAAGGGAAATATCCCTCAAAAGATGGTGGGAACTGGGTGGCTGTGGTCATCCGAGCTTGCTAGGAATCGATACTGCAAAGCCCCTTCCTGGGCACTGTGTACAAGGGCACAAAGCTGGGAAAGTCAGAGAGGGAAGCACCCAAGGGAGAAGGTGGGAGACCCCAGGAAGCGACTCTGGAGAAGGCACAGTGCCTACAGCCGTGGAAATTCTCAGGCTGCTCTCCAGGAGGACTAGGCAAGCGGAGAAGGCCTGGGGGGAAGCTCCACGAGGGTCGTGTGTCAGACCCCTGGTGAGAATGAATACTAGCTCCCCTACCTCTGTGCCCTGGGCCACACGGCCCTGTGAATACATCAGGGTGTGCTGGGCTAGCAGAGGCCCCCGCTCAGACACAGCTGCCCCAGGAAAGTGGCAAGGCCGAGCCCCTGCCTGGTGAGGAAGAGCCGTTGGGAAGAGGCTGCCGCTCTACAGCCAAGAAACTGCTCACGCTGGTTTTGAAGGAAACATCAGCACTGTGAGCTCTAATCAGGAATCGTAGTCGGGAAAGTAACTCACGATATAAAAGAAATGTTCTGTGCTACTCATCATGTAACTTTGCAAATGATACACCAGCACAGAGAATAGGAATTTTGCTTCATCCCTAAACCAGAAATGAAAGCCAGTTTTGCAGCTGGACACAAACCTTCATCCCCACCCTGACATTTTCCTTTCTCCCACCTTCCAACCCAAAGATCAGACTACTGTTAAGTTTCACCACACAATTGGACTTCACGAAGACGGGAGGCAAATGGAGTGATTTGCGTCAATGAAATTGCACTGACAGTGTTTCTTACAGGATTACTAAAAATTTTTAATATAAAATGAAGATTTTTTTAAATCATGAGTTGATATTAGGTTCCAGGATATTAGTTCGGATGATTTCATTTTTATTTCTACAGTGTTAAAAGTGCACTTATATGCTGGTTTATTTACATCTTAGAAAAAAAGAGGCTGCAAATTGAAGGGAAGATATGTTACTTTTTCTTTAAAAAAAAAAAAGGTTAAGGCAGATTTAAGACTTATAAATGTTTAAGAAATTATAAACAAGATTTGACCCTTTGAAAAAAAGTTTAGAAGATATTCTTAAAGTAAATTTTTATAGTGTTAATTTTGTAATAATTTATGTTTTACTATATTACAGAGCTAACTGACCAGAATAGTTTCAAAAACAATATGAAACTTAGGAAAGTTTAAGCAATGTTTATATTTTTTAAATGTTCTTTGAATTATGTTTTTATTGTACATTTCTTCAGACTGAAAAGTGTGTACATATCTTTGTTATTTTTGCACAATTTTTGTCTTGTTCGGTTTTAGAAGTCTGTTTTTTTATAATTTATTTTGAGTTGTAAAAGTTGCAGGAGTAAAAACAAAAAAAATCTCAGCAACAAAATAACCCTCTGATTTATAAACTCTTACATTCAAAGAGGGAAAACAAAGGTTGAGAGATGAAGTGTCTGCTTCTGAGAAATCACGTCTCGACAGGGCCTCGAGGAACAATTCAGTAATAGGCTTAGACATCCTGGCTCTGCATCTTGCATTACAAGCTGGAAGGAAGAGGCTCCCCACCTAATGCTGCTGACTTGGTGAAAGACTGGCCCTGACCAAGGTGAGGACATTTCTGGAAAACAGCAAAAAGGGAAAACCCACCATGTTTCTTTCCTCAGAGTCAACCACAGGTTTACTTTAGAATGATGTATTCAAAACTCACAGCTTGAAAAATGGAATGCAAATAAAAGGTTTTCTTTGGTTTTGTTTTAATGGAGTTCAGCTGGACCAGCCTATAAAGCACTCTGAGAGTGATCCCCATTGGGTACTTCTGTCCTGCCCCCGCCCTCAGCCCTCTCTCCCAGCCTCTTGACTGCACACCCCCGTTTGCCTGAAGATCTCGTGACCTGCCGCCAGCCACAGAGGCGCAAAAGTTCTGGTTATTAAGCATTACACAATGCATAGACCTGTCAGCCATAAAAACAAAGCGACTTGGATAACTTGTATGCCTTCTTTTGTATCAATGTACCAATTGTAAATAACGCTGATCAACCTTTGTAGAGAATAGTTTATACAGCATATTCTATTATTGCTGATTCTCAGTGAACTCTTGTTTTAAAAAAAGGAGAAAAAGAAATTTTCTATTTACACCTTCTATTTTGTTATGCCGTCGGCCCATGGCACTTTAAAGAAACTGTGGGTTTTACGTAGCTGGCCAGTCATGGGGTATATTAAATAACCGTTGTTGCACAGAGAAGAATTTGCACCTGCTCATTTGTCCTTTCCTACTACTGATTTTAAAATCTTTTCCAAAAGAATTTTGAAGAAAGCATGTCCAAACATTCTAAACAAATGCCACACTTGTGGAATGGGTTTCTTTTCTATGATCCCTATTTTGTAACACTAAGTATTTTCCTTCTTTGTCCCGCACCTTTATGTATTAGCACTATCAGAATTCATTCCATGCCTGTGATATTGTAAGCAGAATAAATGTCTAAAGTAGGTGTAAATAGTAAATTCTATGGCTTACAGTTGTAAAAAGGAAAGAACATGTATCTGCTGATACTGCCATGGTTCGGCATCAGGCCTGGAGACATTCTCCAGTGAGCGATTGTATTTTTCTTTTTGGGCTTTTTTTTCTTTTTCTTTTCTTTTTTTTTTTTTTTTTTTTTTTTTTTTTTTTTTTTTTTTTTTTTTTTTTTTTTTTTTTTTTTTTTTTTTTTTTTTTGTAACATGGCTTTGTAAATAAAATAATTTATATGTTTGTAAAAAAACAAAGTCTTCGGGTTTTCATAAAATTTAGATTTTTTTTTCTTTTGGGTGAATGTATTCTCACCAGACAAGACTTCCTGCTAGGACATATATTTGAGGAATGGAAGAGTGAATTCATTCAACAAATATTTATGGAGCATCCTGGCTGCGACCCCCTGAGCTAGGTGCTCTATGCTTAGTGATGAGAAACAGACATAGTCCCAGCTGCTTTCTAGAAGCAGCCCAGTAGGAGAGACAGCAAATAAACACATGATCAAATGTGTAATTACAGATTGTGGCAAATGCCACGGTTCTATGAGAGAAAGTAGGAGAAACCGACAAAGTGTGTGAGGGGAGTGCTGTCAGGGAGTTTTCTGGGAGGAAGTGAGCTGCAGGCACAGAATGTGGGAGAGAATCCCAAGCAGAGACTGTCCAAGTATGAGAAGCTTGTGTCAGTTCCTAGACCCTAAGGAAGATCCACAGTGGGTGGAGCAGGGGGGGAGAGAGGGACAGGAGGCAAGGACAAGGTCATGAGAGGCCCTTAGAGTTTGGATTTTGCAATTCAGTGGGAATCCTTTGGGGGGAATTTTAGTAGGAACATGGTGTGATGTGATATGTTAAAAGATCACTCTAGCTGCCGTGTGGAGAATCAGTTGGCAGCTGTTGCAAGAGACCAGGTAAGACATAATGTTGGCGTGGTCTCAGGATGGTGGCGGCACATGTAAAGAGAAGTGAATAGGCTCACGATACAGTTTACATATTAAATTGACAAGTCTTGCTTAGGGTTTGGATGTAAGAGTAAGTGAAAGAATGACTCTCAGGTTCTGGCAGAGCAATTATGTTGGGTGCAGATGTCTTCCGATGTGGAAACCCAGAGAAGGAACAGAGGTGGTTTTGCGGGGGAGGGGATGTTTTGTGAAGATTGGAAGTTCTGTTTTGTGCATGTATAGTTTGTTCATGTACGAGACAACTATGAAACACCTAAGCTGCTATGTGAAGAAGGCGTGGTCTACACATGATGAAAGCTATCCGCAGGTCTAAGCTAGAGGCATCCGTTTGGGAATCTTTAGTATATGGATGATACTTAGGGCCACACGTATGGATGTGATTACTTGAGGAAATGTAGGAAAAGAGCAGTCATTTAGAGGTTAGGTGGAAACAAAAAGCAAAGACCCCTAAGCTGAAGCATTCCCAATGAGAAGAGAACCCAACAGGAAGTGGTTTCCTGGAAACCAGGACTAAGATGTTTCAAGGAATGAACAATCGACTGAGTCAAGTATTGCTGTAAAGTGGGGGCTATTGTCACAAATTCTGGCCAGCAGAATTCATATAGCTATGACTGATGCGTGAATAAACTCACACAGAAACACTGGACTAGAGGAATCCGGGACTACGCAACCCCTCCCTCATGAGATGGGAGAAGCCCCAACCCTTGTGTCCAGGGGGTTTTATTGATGATCCAAGGCACATTACATCAGAATGGTCTTCATTAAC
Organism: Micronycteris hirsuta; assembly: GCA_004026765.1. NCBI lineage: Eukaryota > Metazoa > Chordata > Mammalia > Chiroptera > Phyllostomidae > Micronycteris > Micronycteris hirsuta. The sequence continues at coordinate 80,453 of PVJI01002160.1, read as the reverse complement.
TATGCATAAGTTGTAGATTGAGTTAGGCAGTAGAAAGGTACCTCAAAAAGAGAGATATGCAAATGGAAGGACAATAAGTTTGGGCTGAACTCAAAGGAACTATAAACACTAGCCTAAGGGAACTAGGCATGCATCAGCATAAGTTCTTTTGATCCAGGGGGAAGGGAAGTCTTAGCAAGAACAAGCTTTTTTTTTTTTTTTTTAAGATTTTATTTATTTATTTTTAGAGAGAGGGGAAGGGAGGGAAAAAGAGAGGGAGGGAAACATCAATGTGTGGTTGCCTCTCACTTGGCCCCCACTGGGGAACTGGCCCGCAACCCAGGCATGTGCCCTGACTGGGAATCGAACCGGGACCCTTTGGTTTCCAGCCCTGGTTACACCAGCCAGGGCAAGAACAAGCTTTTGTTTTGTTTTTTGTTTTTTTTTTTTAAGAACAAGCTTTTGATTCTAAGAAATATATCATCCTGATTTCCCACAGGAAATTCCACTGTCACACACGTGGATCTTGCTTGCCGTCTTTATGTTCCACAAGAGTCTATGCTCTCTTGGACGTGAAACATTAGAGCTACACTTCCCACTGTGAGACATACGAAATCCCTTTAGGCTACAGATGGTATGGTTTCTGGGTTTGCAACTCAGTGGTCATTGGTGACTACCAGTTTCCTAAGCTACCATAACAAATTACCACAACTTGGTGGCTTAAAACAATGTAAATTTATTCTCTCAGAATTCTGGAGGCCAGAAGTCCAAAATCAAGCAGGGCTGCATTCTCTCCAGGGGCTCCAGAGGAGAACCCTTCCTTGCCTCTCCCAGTTTCTTGTGCCAGCTAGGAGTTCGTGGCTCACAGATGCCCCACTGCCATCTCTGCCTCCATCTTCACGTGGGCTTCTCCCCTGTGTCTCTCCTCTGCTTCAGATCTCCCACAGCCTAGCTCTAGTGAGGACATCTTCATTGGACTTAGGGCCAACCCTAAATCCTGGATGATATCATCTCAAGATTCTTAACTTAATTACATCTTTTTTTCCAAATAAGTTCACACTCACAGGTCTAAGGGTTAGGAAATGAACATATCTTTTAGGGAGTTGCTATTCAACCCACTGCAGTGACCTTAGCAATGCCTGTGTGATGGAGTGGTGGGAGCCAAGGCCAGCCTGGGGCGAGCTGAAGGAAATTCAGTTGTAGAGACAAGTCTTATGGAGGTTAAAAAGCGCACCAGAGTGTTGGGATTTGGGTTGTTTTGCTGCTGTTGTTTATCTTGCTTTTCAAGGGAGAAGAGGCAGATGACAGCTCGCGTGCCGGTGAGACATCAGGAGAAAGGCCCAATTCCCCGAGAAGGGAAGTCCTGGAGAAGGCCCGAGGGAGGTGCGCTCACACACACGCGGGGACATTGGCCTTTATACAGTAAAAGAGAAACCAAAGCACATTTTTAACAGTTTATTTGAGCAGCGCCAGGCTCAGACGTGGTTAGGAGCGCTCCACTGACGGGAGCTCAGGGAGAGACTTTTATACAGAAAAGGCAGAAGCAAAGTAGGAAAATTAGTGACTGGCTACAGCCAATTATGAATGGGGAGGAAAAGCATGGTTCCAAGACACTTTTTTGTGGAAAGAATCAGATGCATGCTTTTGTTTTTGTTTGCAATTTTTGTGTCTTTTGGTTCTATCTAACACAGTAAACCGAGAAAAGTTTGGTACGGATTAGAGGCACCACACTGAGGAGAGGACTGAAAATCTCTGTGGAAGGACGTAACCAGGGAGGGCGCTGTGAGGGTCCACGCTCATCCTCAAACACTTGGAGGATGTCCCCCAGGTCCACGCTGAGCGCAGCGTTGTTTAACATTTTAATTAGTGAATTGGCACTCAGAGTAACCTTGGTGAATTAAAGCCATGAATATACAACAGGTGGATTTCTAGAATGCCTGTTACCTTTGGGGAGCCTAAGGGAGGTTTCTGGTGCTAGAAATGTTCTGTACCTTGACCTGGGAGCTTGTTAAATGAATATAGTCATTGGTGAAATATGTATCAGGTTGTATACTTCAGATTATTTCATTTCACTGTGCACTTTGAAATTTAAAAGTTTACACGCAGACACAAAAGCCGAATGGCAGACTTGGAGTAGAATTGTCTTCGCAAAAAGAACAAAGTTACAGAGTCGTTTGATGAGAATACTACTGAGAAGCCCTTTCTCCCCAAATCCCCCAGAGGCAGTAGGTACCACAGAGAAGGGGATGCAGCCATGGGTTGAAAATGGGAAAGGGGGTTTGAAAGTCTCATGTGGGGTTGTTGGACACCCTCCAGAGCTCCCTTCACCTCCCACACGCAGCCAAGTGGCTACTCACCACTACCACCCCAAACCCCTCAGCAAGGGACTGAAGGGTTATTTTTTGGAAAAAAAAATTGAATGGAACACTGGGATTCTGGGTTCAAGATTACCAGGCCCCGTAGAGAAAGTTACCTTGGGGTGAGGTGAGGGGTGGGATGAGGCACAAGATAGTCTATTTTCATCATCAACTGTAGAATATTAATTTGTCATGCCGTTTTGATATTTTAAAATTTTAGAGTATAATATCAATATGCATAATTAACAATGAAATATGTGGGCACCATTAGGTGAGCTCACCTCAGTGTTTACCAGAGTACAGTACAATGCAATGCTTGACTCTGGGCATGGCAGCTTAGAAAGTCTGGGTACAAAACCAGAGAAAAACTGAAAATGATCAAATATAAGTGATTACGGTGAATGATTGTGGAATGCACTTTCCTGGAAGTAGTTAAAAATGGAATGACTGGGAAGGCTTTAACAGCAATCCTTCATAGGACGACTTGCCCAATAGAGATCGGATGCTGAGAAAACTTGGTTTGGATTACTAGAAGGGCTGCATTGATATTTGGGGGCTTTTTCATCCAAAACCATCGATATTTCATGTTTCCTTGGAGTTAAGTTTATCTTTAGGGATCCCTTAGAGTTCCAAGGGGCTGTCGTGTTCAATGCGATATGTTTCCTAAAATAGTGGTGGGCATACAGTTGACATAATAAATGTTTGTTGAATTAAACCTGGTTCGGGCCCTGGCCAGGTGTCTCAGTTGGTTGGAGCGTTGCCCCCATACACAAAAGGGGATTCGATCCCCCATTGGGGCGAGTACAGGAGGCAACTGATTGGTGTTTCTGACATTGATGTTCCTCTTCTCTCTCCCTTCTTCTCTCAGATCAGTGTACATATCCTCGAGAGAGGATTTAAAAAAACTGGACTCAGTGGTACGCTGGTAAATGTGGAACATCCAGCACTGAGAGTGACTGGGGAAGCATCTGCTGATTTCTGTGATGTTAATACACCCACTATGGCCAACTTCAAGCTACCAGCTTGACCTTGCGGAACACAGAGCGGGAAGAGAGGTGCACGGCCGGCTCTTGTGAGCCTGGCAAGCCAGTGCCAGCACACCTGAGTCTGGCTGACACTCACACGTGCTTATGACCAGCAATACTACGTTAATTCACACTGAACTACACAAAGTTATTTAATCCACTAGTAATGCCAGCAAGAATGTTACTGTCACTGGAAATGACTGACATTCAAACCAACAATTTTTTATTACTTTTTCTTTTAAACTTATTGCTCCCTGAAAAGAGCATTGGGGCCAAGTGGATGTCTTAGTTTCAAAAATAATATACAAGCAAGACCTGACTGGTGTGGCTCAGTTGATGGAGCATTGTCTCACAAACCAAAAGGTCGCTGTGTTGATTCCCAGTCAGGACACATGCCTGGGTTGCAGGATCGGTCCCTGGGTGCATTCGAGAGGCAACCAATTGATGTTTCTCTCCCTCTCTTTCTCCCTCTTTCCCCCTCTTTCTAAAAATAAGTAAACAGAATCTTTTAAAAATACATACAAGCAATTGTCTGTCTTGTATAAGCAATCCCCACTCTGTGGGCTGTGTCCAAATGTTTCATTTGGAACCTAACATATTCTTCTGCTTAAAGGTAATACTAAGGGTGACTCGGTTGCAGGACTTCTCACGAAACCCATAGATATCGATGCGCTAATATTATTTTGGGAAATGCAGTCTCAGTTTTAGCCAGGGAAGACTAGATTATGTGCACTGGCCCACCATCTCAGGCAGGAGAGACCACACAGTTCAACCTGCTATCTGCCAGCCACCAGGGGAGTACAGACTCCTGGCTGCACCTGCAGCAGACTTCTAGCTCTGAGCCATACCTGCTCTGCTCTACCGTCAAGCAAACAATGGAAAGGACAGGGACTCCACAGGCGGTGTTTGCGCTGGTCCTGACGGCGATGGCTAGACCATCCATGTTACTAGTGCTGGTAACAGTCATAGTAGTAACAGTAAACCAGTAACATTATTATGTTTCACATCTTTTCAGATATAATCCTTGTAATAATTCTATGAAGTGGGTGAGATTATTACCCTCATTTTACGGAATGAGAAGAGCAAAGTTTAGAAAGTTCAAGTAATTTGCTCAAGATTACACAACTAGTAAGTGGGGAAGCCTCTGCGAAAGGTCCTTGACGCCCCGTGGAAATGGTGTAAACAGGAGACCACCTGAGGTCATCCTGCGTACAAACAGTTCAGAAAGCTCAAAGAATGTTGTTCATAAATTTTGCTCTGGGTTTCAGTTCGTTGGACCCAATTAAACCTTAACCAGACCTGTTTGGTGTGATGGGAGCTAAATTTAGACTCAGTTTATCATATGATACTCTGAAATACAGAAGTAGCCTCAAAAATGAAACAGAGCAGGAAAAAAAAAAGTCTTCACATAAAAACTGGTGAAATCCAAATGAGGTCCATAACTGAGTGAGTGGTGCTGCACCCATGCTGATTTCTTAGTTTGACAATGACTATGGTACATGGTTATACAAGATACTGTCATAGGGAAGAACCAAAGAGTACGTGGAAACTCCTTGTACTATTTTGAAATGTCTTGTGAGTCTTAATTATTTCAGAATTTTTTAAATGAATACATGCTGTAAAGGGGGTACCGTGGCACCAGGTCATCTCCGGCCATCCTTTGTACTGTGGCCACTTGATGTTTTCTACACTTTCATTTTTTGTAAAATGGATAAATTAGTGTTTTAAAATGCATTTTTGCCTTTTTAGGAAAAGCTGGACACTGCTTCTGAGTAGATCTGGCACTACCTCAGGTAATTAAATGTTACCATTCCACTAAGTCTGAGCTGTGACTTTTGAGACTGAGTTCCGCAGAACCCCGTGTACCCGTCACATCACAGCTGCAAAGCTGAAGCAGGCTTTCAGCCTGCCCAACACGAAGACCAACGCGGTGTCACCACTGGACTGTCTCTGGTTTTAAAAACAAAACTCTAAAATGCAGCGCACCAGTAAAATAACTTGATGAAACTAAAATGACCGGGTTCCAAACTTAACGTCTCTCATATGATTTGCACAAGAACGTTAAGTGTGCAGCGGGCCCTCAAATAATGTTTCGTTCAGTGTCATTTCCGTGTAATGTCGATGAGATGCCATAGGAACTGAACACTTGTTTATCACAATGTGGCTATGGTAAAACTGGTTTCCTTATACGTTGTTTTGTTAAAGCGGCAGAACCTGTCAACAGCATTGAGGAGTCACTGAATGCTAGATATACCTTTACTTCCTCCTGCATTGCCACACAGAACCAAGAGTCTATGGTTTTTTAAAGCTGTAACATAAAATCTGAAATGTTATCCCAAAAATCTTTCAATAAGAAACCAAATAGGACAGCCTGTGGACATAGGTTATAAAGACTATATTTAGTCATGATTTCCCCCTTCTCATTTTAACAAAGATATTAAGCTAATATAGCAAATACTCATGTAGCACATAATATATACCCAGGACCATTTTTTTTTAAGATTTTATTTTTATTTATTTTTAGAGAGAGGGGAAAGGAGGGAGACAGAGAGGGAGAGAAACAGCAATGTATGGTTGCCCCTCACATGGCCCTCACGGGGACCTGGCCTGCAACCTAGGCATGTGCCCTGACTGGGAATCGAACCGGGACTGCCTGGTGCCCAGCCCGCTCTCAATCCACTGAGCTACACCAGCCAGGGCCCAGGACCATTTTTTTTAAAGCTTTCTATATATTAACTCATTCAATCCTCAATACATCCCCTGTGAGGTAGAGATATCATCCCCATTATATCCATGAGGAAACTGAGGCAGAGAATTTAGGTATGTTGCCTAAGATCACATAGTTATTAATAGTCAGTGATCACTTTAAAAGTGAGGCAATCTGAACAGAGGCTACTACATCATACTGCCTTACCATACATTTTCTCAGAAGAAAAATGTACTTTATATTTTCCCCCTCATTTTTAACAGCAAGCAAAACTCTTGGCTGAGGCATCTCTGACTTGTCTCTGATTGAAATGGAAAATGAAGGGAGGGAATAAGCTCTTCTAGCCACTCATGCCCCCCACTTTCGCTTTCATACATGCCCTCCCAAACACACACACTAGCCCTGAGCTCTAACTTCAAGGTCCACAGACAGATTGAAAAGTCTATCCGGTACCAAAGCCCAAACTCCTTATGCTAGTGTTCCAAGTATGAGGTTGATCTGGGTCTTCGCAGTTTTATCATTGAAAGTTTCACACATTGGGACTTCCAGCCAAGATGGAAGAGTAGGTAGACACACTGTGCCTCCTCGCATAACCAAAAGAGGGACGACAACAATTTAAAAACAAAAAGCAACCAGAACTGACACAAAATCGAACTGTATGGAAGTCCGACAACCAAGGAGTTAAAAAAGACACATTCAGCCCGGCTGGCGTAGCTCAGTGGATTGAGCACGGGCTGGGAACCAGAGGGTCCCGGTTCGATTCCCAGTTGCCTGGGTTGTGGGCCAGGTCCCCAATGAGGGCCATGTGAGAGGCAACCATACATTGCTCTTTCTCCCTCCTTTCTCCTCTCTCTGAAAATAAATAAAATAAAATCTTAAAAAAAAAAAAAAAAAGACACATTCATCCAGACCACTAGGTGTGGCACAGCTGGGCAGCTGGGGTGGAGAGGACTCGCGGCAAGTCAACAGGTTGTGGAGTGGAGCGGGCAATGCTGTGGCTGTCCAGCGAGACTCACAGCTGGTGGACCTGGTGAAACCTGTGGCTGGCCGACCCGGACCCAGCGGGGCCCAGGCTGGTGGAGCAGACGGTTCCACATTCATGCACAGATAAACTGGGAGAAAAAGCTGGGGAGCAAAACAGACTGCGCAGCTCAGGGTTCCAGCGTGGGGAAATAAAACCTGAAACCACTGACTGAAAACACCTGTGGGGGCTGAGGCGGCAGCAGGAGGAACTCCCAGCCTCACAGAGGAGTTGTTGGAGAGATCCACAGGGTCCTAGAATGTACACAAGCTCACCCACCTAGGAATCAGCACAGAAGGGCCCAATTTGCTTGTGGGTAGTGGGGGAGGTGACTGAAAGCCAGCAGAGAGCAGAGCAAGTGCCATTGTTTCCTCTCAGGCCCCTTCCCCACAGTGTCACAACACAACTACTTGGGTTGCCCCATCCTGGTGAATACCTAAAGCTCCGCCCCTTATACATAACAGGTACCAAGAAAAAAAAAATGGCCCAAATGAAAGATCAGATCAAAACTCCAGAAAAAATACAACTAAGCCACAAAGAAATAGCCAACCTATCAGATGCACAGCTCAAAACACTGGTAATCAGGATACTCACAGAACTGGTTGAATTTGGTTGCAAATTAGATGAAAAAATGAAGACTACGCTAAGGGAAATAAGGGGAAATGTACAGGGAACCAATAGGGATGGGAAGAACACTGGGATTCATATCAATGGTGTGGACCAGAAAGAAGAAACAAACATTCAACTAGAAAAGAATGAAGAAACAAGAATTCAAAAAAATGAGGAGAGCCTTAAGAACCTCCAGGACATCTTTAAACATTCCAATATCTGAATTATAGGGGTACCAGAAGGAGAAGAGAAAGAGCAACAAATTGAAATCTTATTTGAACAAATAATGAAGGAGGACTTCCCCAATCTGGCAAAGGAAACAGACTTCCAGGAAGTCCAGGAAGCTCAGAAAGTCCCAAAGAAGTTGAACCCAAAGAGGAACACACCAAGGCACATCATAATTACATTATCCAAGATTAAAAATAAGGAGAGAATCTTAGAAGCAGAAAGAAAAAAGGGGACAATTACCCACAAAGGAGTTCCATAAGACTATAAGCTGATTTCTCCAAAGAGACCTTACAGGCAAGAAGGGACTGGAAAGAAGTATAACAAGTCATGAAAGGCAAGGACCTACATCCAAGATTACTCTATCCAGCAAAACTTTCATTTAGAATGGAAGGGTAGATAGTGCTTCTCAGATAAGGTCAAGTCCAAGGAGTTCATCATCACCCAGCCTTTCTTATATGAAATGTTGAAGGGATTTATATAAGATATGAAGGGTTATCAACAGGGGAGTGGGAGGGGGAGAGAGGGGGAAAAGGTACAGAGAATAAGTAGCATAAACTGTAGGTAGAAAACAGACAGGGGGAGGTTAAGAATAGTATAGGAAATGTAGAAGCCAAAGAACTTATGCATATGACCCATGGACAAGAACTAAAGGCGGGGAATGTGGAGGGGTGTATGTGGGGCGGAGGGGAATAAAGGGGTGAAAATGGGACCACTGTAATAGCATAATCAATAAAATATTTTTAAAAAGAAAAAAAAGGTTCACTCATCGAAACCCCCCCTTCCCATGGTCTTGAGCAAAGCCAGACAATTGGTCACTCTGTGCTCTAGAACCACACAGGAATGTGTTAAAAAGTTGTGATGCCTGAGATAGCATCCCTCCTTCCCAGAACCCTGCCCACAGAGCAATTCCATGAGACTCTCCCAGGGAGGAAGAAGCAGACACTGTATTTTTTAGAGGCTCTCCAGGAGATTCCAGTGTGTGTCCTGAGTTGAGGCGTGCTGTGGCACTATAATACCAAGCACACGCTGGGGGCTCCTAGACTCTCAAGGCTCTTGATCAACATCTCCTCCAGACCCTCAGCTCCATCCTCACAGCTTGCCATGATGCAGGGTCTCAGTCCTGGCTTTCCGCTAGCATGGCTGAGACGCCCTTACTACCAGTTTTAAAATGGTGTAACTGCTTTGGAAAACAGTTTGGCAGTTTCTTAAAAAGTTAAGCATATATGTACTACATGATCCAGTCATCTCGTAGTTATTTACCCAAGAGAAATGAAATCATAAGTCCACACAAAGATCTGTACACAAATGTTCATAGCAGGTTTATTTGTAAAAGCTCCAAACTGAAAACAACACAAATGTCCATCAGTGGGTGAATGCATAAACAAACTGGGGAGTATCCATACCATGGAATCTTACTCAGCCAAAAAGAGGAATGGAATATTGATACATACAAAACATGGGTGAATGTCAAAAAATGTTGAGTGAAGTACCCCAGACTTCCCAAAATTGTACATACTATATGGTTCCATTTAGATGAAATTCTAGAAAACGTAAACTAATCTATAGCTAAAGATATCGGGGGAGTAGCTGCCTGGTGATCGTTGGGAGGGGTGGAGCGAAGGAGGGGTGGAAGGGAGGAACTAGAAAGAGACACAGGGAAATTTTGGATGTGATGGATATGTTCCTTATCTTTAATGTAGTGATGATTTCATGGATACATACATACATCAAGAGTACACCTTACTTCCTAGGATGAGATGGTGCTATCCACAGCACTCCTAACAGTCCGAGGACCAGAAGGACTATACATGGGGGATGGACCACCACATTTTACAGAAAGTAGTGTTTTCAAGGGAATCTGGGAAAAATTGCAAAGTCTATACCTTCAGTAAGGATAGGACCTTCTTTGCCTGGGGCATTGGAGAAAAAATATTATTAATGTCACTAACAAGGGACTACTGCACTCCTTCGACCTCCCAAAGGCAGTTTGTTTTGAGTTTTCGCCAAAAAACATGGTCCTGGCAATGTGGCAGCCTCACACTACTTCTGAAGACAGCACAGCCGGGAGTCCCAACCTACAACCTCATGATGTGAAAACTGGGACATGTTTGAAGTCTTTCATTGAGAAAAAAATGCAAAACTGCTGTCTATCCTGGTCAGAAGAGGAAACAATTTATGCCCAAAATGTTAACAGTGAAGTTCACTTCTTTGAAAATAACAATTTCAATACAATTGCAAATAAATTGCATTTGCAAAAAATTGATTTTGTGTAATTACCTGGACCCCAACCGTGCAAGGTGACTGTTTATGTTCCAGGAAGTTAGGCTTCACCTTTATTTGTTAGATTATATCAGTACCCCAACTGTGATGGAACTCATGCAGCTTTAGCCAATGAAAGTTTCTTTAAGGCGGACAAGGTCACAATGCCGGGGATAGAAAGGCCACCGCGGTGCTGGTAGTTGACAAGAGATGTTGACAGATGTTGACCAGACTGGAGCTTCCTGTTAAGGCGAACACTGCACTGCGTTGCAACAAACGGAGTGCGTGCTGTAGATCGAATACCAGAGTGGCCCCATTTATGACTTAGTTTGGAATTCTACTTCTACTGAGTTTGGTGCTATTCATGGTTTTAGGCCTTCCAAAGCAACAATTTTCAACTTGAAGTGTGATCCTGTGTGTGACTTTGGAACTGGTCCTCATACTGCAGCCTACCATAGCCCTCATGGGTGCGTATTAGTACTAGACGGATGTGGAAATCTGAGGAGACAAATGGAAGTGCAGGTTGTTAAAAAACTACAAACATTTCTAAATCAGTGGCTTCTGAGTCTACATATTTTGCTTGGTACCCAGATGGTGAGCGTATTTTAACAGCCAAGTGTGCTCCAAGTTTCCATGTGAATAATGGGGTTTGGCATTATACATGGCTGTCTTACACTAGTAGGATGTGCCATCAAATGCAGAATTATGGCAGGTTTCTTGGTAGACATTTTTAGATGGATTGTTTCCAAAAAAACAATACTGACCAGGCAGTTCCAAGTGACATACCCAGTGAAGAACCTAGAGCTGCAACAGCTCATAGACCCCCAGTTTTAAGAAATAAACCAATCACCAATTCCAAACTGCATGAGGAGGAACCACCTCAGAATATGAAACCACAACCAGGAACTAAGCACTTACCAAAAACAACCCTAAACATCAAAGGAAACATGAAGTTAAGAGAGCGGCAAAGCAGGAAGCCAGAAGTGACAAGAGTCTAGATTTGGCACCTTCTCCACCCCACAGAACTCAGCACCAAATGCTGTCTCTTGGTCAACTTCTGGAGACAGACAAAAAAACAAGAAACTGAAGAAGAAACTGAAAGCAATTGAACAACTGAAAGAACAAACAGCTACTAGAAAACAGCTAGGAAAAAAATCAGTTGGGGAAAATTTAAAAGGAAAAAGCCCTTCTCTAGGAGCTAGAATATTTGGAATTGGGTTTTGGGTTTTTTGGTTTTTTTTTTAAGATTGTATTCATTTTTAGAGAGGGGAAGAGAAGGAAAGAAATATCAATGTGCGGTTGTCTCTTATGCACTTCTTACTGGGGACCTGGCCTGCAACCCAGGCATGTGACCTGACTGGGAATTGAACTGGCCACCCTTTAGTTCACAGCCCACGCTCAATCCACCTAGCTACACCAGCCAGGGCTGGAATTGGGTTTTGGTTTTTTTTTGTTTTGTTTTGTTTTTAAGATTTTATTCATTTATTTTTAGAGAGAGAGGAAGGGAGGGAGAAAGAAAGGGAGAGAAACATCAATGTGTGGTTGCTTCTCATGTGCCCCCTACTGGGGACCTGGCCTGCAACCCAGGCATGTGCCCTGACTGGGAATCGAACCAGAGACCCTTTGGTTCACAGGCCCACGCTCAATCCACTGAGCCACACCAGCCAGGGCTGGAATTCAGTTTTTAAAGATTCACAGAAAGCAGCCTTGCAGACGTCGCCACCGCCTCAGACCTTCCCATGCCCAGCCATGGTCAACCCCACCGTGTTCTTTGACATCGCTGCCATCAACGAGCCTTTTTTGGGCTGCATCTCCTTCCAGCTGTTTGCAGGCAAAGTTCCAAAGACAGCAGAAAACTGGTGCTCTGAGCACTGGGGAGAAAAGGATTTGGTTATAAAGGCTGCTGCTTTCACAGAATTATTTGGGGATTTATGTGCCAGGGTGGTGACTTCACATGCCACCACGGCACAGGCAGCAATTCCATCTATGTGGAGAAATTTGATGATGAGAATCTCGTCCTGAAGCACATAGGTACTGGCATCTTGTCCATGGCAAACTCTGGACCCACACACATGATCCCTGGTTTTTCATCTGCACTGCCAAGACCAAGTGGCTGGACAACAAACATGTGGTCTTCAGCCAAGTGAAAGACTGCCTGGACATTGTGACAGTCATGGACCACTCCAGGTCCAGGAATGGCAAGACCAGCAAGAAGATCACCATTACTGACTGGGTTCAACTCTAATAAATTTGACTTGTTTTATCTCAACCACCAAACTATTCCGTCTGTAAGCTCAGGAGAGTACCCCTTCACCCCCACCTGCTTGGAATGTTCTATAATCTTTGTGCTCTCGCCACAGTTCATCACGTTCCATGTTTTCCCTACACCTTCCAAGTTTAGCTGGTTTGCAGAGTTAAGTTAATGATTATGAAATAAAAAATAAACAACAACAACAAAATATTCACAGAAAGTAAGTTGATTACCAGAAATCAGTGAAAATATATCTTCTATTAAGTTCACTGGTATGTACAGAATATTCATGTGCCCACATTTAATGTTCATGTATAATTTTAACTATTTTTCTAAGATTCTGCATGTGTGAAATTATTTAATAATGCCTATTAAATTGATTTTTGCATCCTACATCCTATATCATTTTAACATATAATACAAAAAAGAGACACATGAATTTTCTAGCTAAGCTTGAGAGACCGAAAGACAAATATCATTGTTTTTTAGTAGGGCACAGTATTTACCACATAAATGAATAAAGTTATTTTACATATTTTTAAAAGTCCACCTTAAATAGGTACAGTTTATTAAATGTTAATTACATCTCAATAAAGCTGTTCAAAACAACAACAGCAATAAAACTCCCAATATTCAGGCCCCGTTGCAAGAGATTCTATTTTGCGGCCCTGGCATGGGGCCCAAGCCTCAGTGCGTCTGTAAGGACTTCAGGTGGTTCTCACATGCAGTCCTGATTTAGAACCACTGCATTGAAGTCCTCCACCAGAGTTACTCTCCCAAACCACTACAAGGATTAGTGATAACACAGCAATGAAGGGCAAGGAGTCGAAGAAAAAAGGAGAAGTGTTAGAATGTCAATTAATTAAGCCCAAACTGGCTTAAAAGGTGGTTTTGGCAGAGAATAGCTGCCTCCACTAGGTGGCATCTAGACACTTCTCTTTAGCATGATATCCGGAGGAAGTAGAAGTTTGGGGGCCCTAGTTGCCTGAGGTGTGTTGTCAAAGAGAGTGCTGAGCAGACTAAGGTCGCCTAGAATGCTTTCCTTGCAACACTGCAAGAAACACACATTCACTGGCAACACTCTGCTCAAGTCAGTGCCAACGTCCCAACCACCAGCCATAAAATCTTCTCTTGTTCTCCCAGATGCTCAGGGCACAGAATTCTCAAGGTAGGCCCGACCTCTGAAGATTCAGTCCCCAACACGTCCCCAGCACCTCAGCAGCCTTCTGTTCCCGCTTCACTCAGTCTCCTGGCAATGACTTTCTGACCTCTCTTTCCATCCTCTATTTTTAAATTGCTTAAAAATATTATTAAATGCTGAGTAGATTTTAAGAATTATAAAATACATGTAAGTACAAAGAATCATAACCCATGAGCACGTGTGTACCCAGCACTCAGGTAAAGAAAAATCCCACTACTATTACCCTGAAGTCCCCCTCCATAAACCTATTCCCTTTCCTCTTACCTCTAAGGCAAACACTATGCTGAATTTTGTGTGTATAATTCCCTTACATTTCTTAAGATTTCCTACATGTTTCAATCTGTAAACAATATATTGCTTATTTTTGTATGTTTAATGTCAAATATATTTATACAGTAAACATTCTTTTTTTTTTTTAAGGATTTTATTTACTTTTAGAGAGAGGAGAAGGGAGGGAGAAAGAGAGGGAAACACATCAATGTGTGGCTGCCTCCCGCTCACCCCCTACTGGGGATCTCTGGCCTGCAACCCAGGCATGCGCCCTAGACTGGGCTTTGAACCGGGGACCCTTTGGGTTTGCAGGCCAGCACCCAACCCACTGAGCCACACCAGCCAGGGTTACAGTATACATTCTTGAGACAACATTGAAAGTACCTACAATGCATTGCTGCAATGCTTTATTGTATTCCATTACATGCTATACTACAGTTTCTTTAGTCCATTCTACTCGGATGACCTTTGGGCCATTGTCAGTGTTTCCTATTACGAACAGAGCTGCTGGGAACATTCTTGCACGTATCTCCTGGTACACATGTATAATAGTTACTCTAGGAGTGGAATTTCTGAGTCATAGTGTAGAAACATGTTTATATTACCAAGATAATTCCAAATCATTTTCCAAAGTGGATATTTCAATTTACAAATTTATACTCCGATAATCACTGACTGTTTTGTTATAGCATTTGAAATTGTTCAGTTTCCTAATGTATTACAGTCTGGTAGATGTAAAATGACTTTTTGTGTTGTTTTAATTTGTTCACAGGATTGCTGATGAGGCTGAGAATATTTTCATACGTTTAGTGGCCCTTTGTCCTTCCTCTTCTTGAAGAGCCTGTTCTGGGGAAGGGGAAGGGCACAGGCTCCAGAAGCTGGCCCACAAGGACAGAAGTCCCAGCCTACAGATTAGTTTTGCAAATATAACAATAACTGAGTAGAGTCCCTGCTAGCAACCTGCAACCCACCTTACTCAGTGGCCCTCCTTCATAAGACCAGCCGATGCAGTCTAGTTAAGAAGCAGACGTTGAAGCTCCGGATCCGGGCATGCTTCATAACCCACAATCCAGTAGAAAAAATAGGCTATCTTTCTGCCACACTGCCAGCACTGAGCTGCAGCCTGCTCATATCAAGCAGGCTGCTTAGGACTCTCCACTGGCCACCTCCAGAATTACACAAGCTCCTTCTGTTACTAGCTCATCCTTTACTATTAACACAGGCCGTCTCATTCAGTGAATCTCCAAGTGTGAGCACAGGAAAAGACAATCAGGCCCAGCCCTCCGCCGGGGTTGAGGGGAGAAGCGTCCGCCTACAACGGGTTCCGCACGCACAGGTCTCCCTCAGGTCCGCACGATTGCCCCACGTCCCCCTCCGCCCCACCCCTTCAAACCCCACCGCGTGAACTGGAGCTTCACAACGAGGTCACAGCCCGGGGCAGGAGTACCACGTGGCCGGCGGAAGAGGAGGAGCCGAACTGCCGTGACGCTCTTTGGACGCCTAGCAACCCCCAACGCGGAGTGATGGAGGCCAGCCGCAGCAGCTACCGGAGCAGGGAGCTCCAGGCCAGGGATTATTTGAAAAAACATCGGATTATGGAATTGCTGAACTATCTCACCAGCTCCCTGCTCTTTTTCCAGCCAGGTAAGGGTCTGGCCTACCACTCCGCTTTCTCTCACCTGTCTGCCCACGAGCAGCGGTTCTCAGCAATTTCGGTACAGCCGTCAAGGCGTGCACCCGCGTTCTTCCCAGATACCGCCCCGCGTTCACGCGCACGCACTCACTCCTGCCTCTACAAATACTGCTTTTGTGAGAAACGAACATTTATGCTTCCTAATTGGGAGACTATATTAATCGGAGTGTTTTATTTATATTTTACCTTTTCCAGCTGGGCACTTTCTTTCCTGCATCATGCTGCTTCAATTTGGGGTGGGGGGCGGGGAGGTTAACTCTGTCTGCATGTTAGAATCACCAGAAGAGCTTTTTGATAAAATGCCCAAGTGTTGTCTCTCGACTTTTTTATACAGTCATCAGTGTTAGAGCACAGACTGCTCGTATGTAATTAAGTTTTCAATATCTTACCTTTCTCACAAGCTAGGCATATATCCCCAGTCCCTAGCACAGTACCTTGAACCATAGGTATTTAATAATTAAATGGCTATATCCATGTGTGACATATTTTAACTTTCATATCAGACAGAATCGGATCTATTCTTTTACAGATAAACCAAGAGAGTATTTAGTATCTCTGTTGGAACGAATGAGAATTGCCAAAATAACAGGTGTTGCTTTTCCTGTCTTCATGGATCACTCTAACATCGTGGCTATGTTTGAGATGATGGACACCTCGAAAAAAGGCACCATATCATTTGTGCAGTACAGAGAAGGTCCGTGTCTAATACAAATTGAGGTAGTAAGTAGTAGTCATTCTGTAACTTTCTCTAGCTGAAAATACTCACTTTGTAAATTTTCCTTCTTCTTCTGACTTTTACAGCCCTAAAGACCCTGGGTCTGTGTACTGCAGATGAAGTTTTAAAAGATGATGGACATGGAGTAACTTTGGATAAATTCAGGACTGAAGTGTAAGTTCATTTTCTCATGAGTAATATTTAAAGAATGTGCCATGATTTTGAAGTACAATTAATACCTTTTAAAACAGGTTCCTCCTACCTTTTGATAGAAACTTTCAGCTGCTGAGAAAGTGAGGACAGGGAGAGCTGACAGAAAAGCCCCTGAGCCTGGGGAGAGGGGAGGGGGAAAACGCTGGAGTTAGGACATTCCATGCACTTTCATTTTTTTCTCAACGGGAAACCCCAGCAATTCTCAAAGAATGAGGTAGAAAGGCCCCAGTTTGCTAGGAGAACAGAAAAGCTTTGGGTTCAATATACTAGTTGGAAAATCTCTGTATAAAATACAGAGTAATAGAATTTCTCCCAAAATATTTTCTCCAAATTATTTATCACAAAATACGTGTTTCTCAATAGCATAGGTTGCATGCCAGACTGACAATTTTAGATTTGAAGTGTTATAGCATAAAAGGTATTAACTAAATGCTAAATCAGGAAAAAAACATTGGAACAAAATTGATTGCTATAGAAAGACTAGTTAACCTAACTGAGTTTGTTTAAAAGTTTTAACTCACTGAGAATTTATTAATCAAGAAATCATTAACATAGTCCACGGTCAAGGAAAAGTCAGAAAGTTTAAGATACCCATCTCATCATCAGTTACATAAATGTTGAACAAAAATTATTTCATTACATTCCCTTCCCCGGAGAAGACTGAAGCATAGTGCTGTGGCCTGAAATGTTTCATCCAAAAATAAAGGTTGCCTATGGAATGGAGCAAGGAAGTATTTGAAATGGAGGGACATTTGTAGAAAATGAGAGCAATTCTGTTTTCATCACTGTCTCTTAATGTGCTTTCTTTTGGGAAATACAGTGAATTTCCAAACTAGATAGGAACTTCAATTATAAACATGCCTTCTAAAGTGTTTTTTTAAAAATTTATTTGCTGCGTTTGATTATCCACAACAGTCTCCCGTAGTTAACATAGAGAATTGAAAGTTGGTTATAATTTACTGTCTCTGGTCTTGTATTTTATTCAAGACATATTCAGCATTATATTTGTAAATGGAATTACTCTGAGTTTTCATGGCTTCTGAGTTTTCTGTTCTTGTTTTCTTAGGAACAGAAGGTCTCAGGAAGTATGGTCAGCATTTTAATAACCTGTAAGTCAAAGATAATAAATGATTCTATCAAGTTTTCAGTTATCCAGTTTCATTAATTTGGAACTTCATCACATAACTTAATCCAATTGGCTTCCTCTCTTTCAAAAAAGGAAAACAAAACAAAAACCAAAAAAAGATGCATTATTTTCCAGTGTTAGGCCAGTGTGTCCTCAAATTAAGCAGAATCTCAACATCTTGTTGGGCCAGTTTGTAAATTCCAACTTCATTTAATGCTGCTGTGGCAGGAGGTTCCCCAGGAGTTGACTGCAGGACATCTTTCAGAAGCAGGGCAGAACCAATGTTCAAATTCAAAACAATACAGGCTTCTTTTACACTGTTTAAAAAAACAAAAAAAGGCAGGAGGGAAATGAGATCTCCATTATCTTTATTACCCACATTATTTGTAACAATTTCATTTTGAGAAACTGAACAGCTTCCCTGTACTGTCAGACCGTGTGCCCGCAATGAAAACTACGTGTGGGTTTATCATTTGGTTCCTTTAACACATTAGGACTATGTATGTGTGCAGAGTTTATATTTCATCAGATTAATATAAAGTAATAGGATCACTGTTTGCAGTATGTATCCATTACTTCCCAAAATATAATACTTGATATTAACATTCTGTGAAATGTAGCTAGGACCTTAGGTAGATTAGGATACAGGAAAAAAGAATTAAGATATGAAATGAAAGCAGTAGAAAAGTAGAGTACTAAAACAAAAATAAATAGAAAGCTTACTGAAATGAGCAAAAATAACCTTTCATTTTATAAATTTAAAAAGAATATTTTATAATCTCAGAAATACCCTAAATAACTTAAATTTTACATCAATAATTTCTAATACTTCTAATAATTCCCATATATACATTTATAGTTATACTTAGAACCAAAATTAATATAAAATGTTTAAGAACAAAATTTTCTCTATATGCCTGGCCTGTTATTAGATTCCAGACATATTTTTAATTTCCTATATTAACTGACTACAGCAGAACTGCACTTGCTTTCATTTTCTATTTATTTCCCCAATAATAAGCAAATCTGAGCATTACACCAAATGCTAGAAAACAAAGCCCAACATAGAATTTATATCCAGTTCTGGTGAACTTTTTGGGGTCATGAATCAAATCTTATACAGGGTGGGGGGAAAGGTTTACAGTTGTGAGTCTGCAAAACACAGTTTATTCTTGTTTATTATTTATTGTATTAAGATAGTACAATAATAATTATTATTTGTATTCCATGTGAACAACTGTAAACCTACTTTTGCCCCACCCTGTATTATTTTGATACACAATAAATATTTAAAATTTTTACTTGATACTATAATACATTTAACATCACCGATCCCTAGTTGTTAAAAAAGGACTTAACCTCCTCTAATGATCTCATACATCAGAATCAACTGTTAAACACCGAACTTACTGTTTAAAGTAATTTTCTGGTCTCTTGCAATAGTGTGAGAACAAAGGGAAAAGATTCCGCGTCATATCAAACTGCAGCTGAGCTGCTCCTCCTTCATTGAAGTGATTAGCAAGAATGATCTGAAACAAAGATTAATTCATATCACAGTTGCCTTTATCATCACAGCCCCCAAATATAGTCTACTCTTTACTTACTTCTTGGTAGATGTATATATCCAGTTTCTCCACAAGCATCTGCCAGAAAATTTTAAATAAAGAGAAGCAAAGCTGCTGTTCCAACTGAAGTAAACGGTCTCGCAACGTAAGCAGGAAGGGGCAAGCCGAGCTGGACAGGGACATGACCGCCTGCTCGGACTGCGATGGCAAGGACAGCCACCTGGGGGGAAACAGCACTGCCTGTTGCACACTCATTGTTACCATACAATTTTTCATCACTTTGTATTTTCAAAGATTTAACCAATTTTAAATTTGGGGAAGTACACTGTCCTGGAGCATTTTAGCTAAGATGTACAGTACAACATTAAAAACTCAGAAAATAAATATACCTATATTTACCCTTTAGTTCTCAATTAAATACTCTTTATTTAATATGGATGACAGATTAAGTTTTTAAATCCCCAAATATAACTTACTTAATATCTATAAAACTTAAAATGTAAAACATTAGCATTTTAAGACACTAGCTTATTCTATGCTGTAATTTTCAGCAAAATGGACTAATAACACTTCCAAACTGATGCATACTGTGCTACAGCAAAAAGAGATTGCCTGCTGGCTAGGAGCTCAGTCTGGCGGAGGTGACGGGCCCACAGGAGTTACGGCAGGAGGATAAACTGGACAATTCAAGCATGCTCAGGAGACAGGAGCACCTTACTTTCTAAAATGGGTGACAGACTAGGCCATTCAACCCCTATCATATATCAGCTCTCTGTACTTACAGACACATCTGAAAGTTAAATTATGGTCTGTTTATTCCAATTAAGAATGAATATATTTTAGAAAGCCTTCTATCAGACACAGTTAAAAGTTTGATGTGCAAAAGGCCTAACTCTGTGCTACCTAAATACCTTGGGAAATCGGACTGTATTTTAACTTTTACCAAACTGGAGT
The DNA here is from genome assembly GCA_004026765.1 of Micronycteris hirsuta. Lineage (NCBI taxonomy): Eukaryota > Metazoa > Chordata > Mammalia > Chiroptera > Phyllostomidae > Micronycteris > Micronycteris hirsuta. The sequence continues at coordinate 60,280 of PVJI01002160.1, read as the reverse complement.
TGAGAATTGACTTATTAGAAAATACAGAGGACTTACCTTTCTTTTCTATACAATTTTGCAGCATCTTTAACTTCCCTAAAAACATGGTCCACTTGACGGGTCAGCATGTCATGCTTTAAACGCTCTAACAGGTTAATCATGTCATCAAAGACAGAGCTCTCCATAGAGGCTAGTTGTCCCAGCTGCAATTTGCTGAGAGTGTTATTCTCTGCAAAGACCTCCAGTGCTGCCTGTTGAAGTTGTAGAAAGAACTGAAAGCAAAATATGTTAACACATTTATTAAGATACCTTTTTTTTTAACAGCTTTAAACATAACTCCTATGTAATTCAATCATTTCAAGTACAGTTCGGTGGCTTTTACTGAATTCAGAGTTGCGCATCTCTCAGCACAATTTTAGAGCACTTCATTACTCCGAAAAGAAACCCCACACTAAGCCATCATCCCCCATGCCTTCCCCACTCTTTCTGTCTCTGTGGATTTGCCTGTTCTGGACCTTTCATGTAAATGGGACTACGCAATTTGTGGCTCTTTGTGACTAGCTCCTTTCACGTAATGTTTTCATGGTTCATCTGTGTTGTAATGTATATTAGTACTTTATTTCTTTTTATTGCTAAATAATACTCTATTATATGGATATACTACATTTGGATGGGCAAGTAGGTGTTTCCACTTTTTGCCTATTATGAATGAACATTTGCGTACAGGTTTCTGTGCGGACGTGCTTTTACTTCTCTTAGGTATATACCTAAGAGTAGACCCTTGGATAATGTTAATTCTATGTTAAATTGTTCAAGGAACTGCCAAACTATTTTCCACAGCTACTGCACCATCTTATTTTCCTTTCAGCCATGTGTGAAGATTCAAATTTCTCCACATCCATGCCAAAAACTGTTACTGTGTCTTTTTTATCATAGCCGTCCTAGTTTGTATGAAGTGGTGTACCATTGTGGTTTCAATTTGCATTTCCCTGATGGCTACCATGCTTCCTTAAGTACTCCTCACTTTTTCTAGACAAATTTAAAGTTGTAGTAAACCTAGCAGATATAAGAGTTAAGAAAATTAAAATGTCATTTTTACAGTGATATTTTAGGCAGAGTTAGTGTTATTTTTCTGCTCTATAGTGGTGTGGATATTAGCAAAAGATGAAAAAGACCCTAATTCCATTAACAGGAGGCTGAGGATGGCCACCCTTAGTAATTGTTCAGTGATGGTATGTGAGAGGCTGCACTTACCAGAGCATGTCTGAGAATGAAGCCAGAAGACAACCTTAGAGCAGCCATGCCTGATCCTTTGAGTTACACAAATACCTCACTTTCCCACTCCATCCACTTCCCACTTAGGTCTATGAATCAGGGTTCTGTCACCTACCCCTGAAAAAGTCCTAATTCTGAATGGCTGGACATGTCAGGCTTGGCACAATCTGGCAACGGACAGACAGCTATTAGTAGAGAATCTAAGTGAGTGGAAGGTGAACTGTTGTCCACTTTTCCTTTTTCTTTCCCTAAGTATGTAATACAAGAGCTTCAGTGGTTTTTATTTAAAGCAGTCAGAGACTGAAGAACTATGACGACGATTAAAGGACTTTTGATATTAAACAGAATTTGTACCATAACAACATACTAGGACACAGAATTCATCCATGATTTGAAGAGTCAACTCTAAAATATGTTTATTTCTCTGTTGACAGAAGTACAGTTAATCCAGTGTCAGAAAGAAATTTTCAGCATCAGGTAATTTTCTGTGGATAGGAATGGTGGCCAATCCATCTTTGTTAAAAGCTGTGGTACTTGCCCTGGCTGGTGTAGCTCAGTGGATTGAGTGCGGGCTGGGAACCAGAGGGTCCCGGTTCGATTCCCAGTCAGGGCACATGCCTGGGTTGCGGGCCAGGTCCCCAGTGAGGGCCATGTGAGAGGCAACCATACATTGCTGTTTCTCTCCCTCCCTTCCCCTCTCTCTAAAAATAAAAAATAAAAACAAATAAATAATAAATAAAAAAGCTGTGGTACTGAATAAATCAGTTAATGGTGTTCCACAAATATGTCATTGAAGCTAAAAATCTCTCCCTGAATGAATTTCTTATTAATTCTTCTGACACAAGAATCAAGAATGACAATTTGTTTCATACTATTTAAAAAGCTTTGCGAAAAAATAGAGCAGTGTGGGGGCTGAGTGATTAAAGTATTTACTAAAATTAGGAATATGACACAAAAGAACACAGTGAATTAATGCATTCTGATTAGGTGACTTCATAAAGAAATGCACTGATGACTCTCTACCCTGTATTCATTTTGAAATAATTATTTGAAATAATAATTGTGAAATATTTTCTTATTTTCCTTGCTCAGCAGAATGATACGCACACAGGTTTCAGCTAACATTTTTGTAGAAAAGAAAGTTTTTAGGTAATTATTGTTACAGCCAAAGAGTACAGACTAAAGTAAACTATGATTGTGTTTGATTTTTATTTTGTTTGTATCTGTTATTAGTATATCTATTTTTGCTTCCTATTTATTTTGGCTTATAACCCATATTTAAGAATTTTAAAAATTTCACAGTAAAGGAATACATTCTTTGTTTTTGTTTTAGCAGTACATAATTCTTCTGTAATACAACAAATTACATACCGTATTTTTCAGACTGTAAGATGTATTTCTCCCCCCCAAATTTTGGAGGAAAATGGGGGTGCATCTTATAGTATGAATGTAGCTGAATTATAGTCTGAATGTTGTTTATGTTATTAAATATTTTACCACATTTTTTGCTTCAAAAATTTTTTTCCCTATTTTCCTCCTCTAAAATCCAGGTGCGTCTTATGGTCTGAAAAATATGGTAATACATTAGCATTGTACTATATTTTTTGTCATAAATTCAAAATTAAAGATACATTCTTGTCATGTTTTCTAGATTTACTCCCTATGTCATTTCTGCTTTTATTTTTATTGCATTATGATTTGACAATGTACAGAAATTTTAAATTAATTTCCCTTGTCCATCTTTGTGACTCATGTGGGCACACTCAAAAATTACATTTTCCTTAGTATACCATGAACTTATCACAAATCCTCAATTGATCTAATTATTTTACTGTAATTTTTCTTTTCTTTTTCCTTTTTTTAAGATTTTATTTATTTTATTTTCAGAGAGAGGAGAAGGGAGGGAGAAAGAACAATGTATGGTTGCCTCTCACATGGCCCTCACTGGGGACCTGGCCCACAACCCAGGCATGTGCCCCAACCGGGAATCGAACCGGGACCCTCTGGTTCCCAGCCCGCGCTCAATCCACTGAGCTACACCAGCCGGGCCTATTTAACTGTAATTCTTCAATCCCTACCTTACCTATTACATTTTTAAAGTGGTATTTTTAAGTCTTTAATTAAAATTATTGGTTTCTTATCACCTTACGGAAAAACTGCACACAGATATTATTTTAGATCTGTTTTTACTTTTAGGCTAAAACTTGAAACATGTTCTCCTATTGTTCTCCCCCTCCAACAGTAAACAGTTTGATTTATTTTCCCCTTTATTTATTCTTGTTTTGATTTCCTCTTTGATCCACTGGTTGTTTAGTAGCATGTCAGTCTCTATGTACTTGTGTATTTTCCAGTTTTCTTCCTGTACTTGATCTCTAGATTCATACCACTGTGGTTAGAAAAAATGCTTGATATGAATTCAGAGTTCTTGAATTTATCATCTTATTTTGTGGCCTAATACATGATCTATCCTGGAGAATGTTCCATGTGCACTTGAAAAAAATGTGTATTCTGCAGTTTTTGGATGAAATGTTCTGTAAGTATCTATTAAATCACTCTGATCTAATGTAACATTTAAGGCCATTATTCCCTTATTAATTTTGTCTAGATCATCTGTCCATTGGTGTGAGTGAAATATGAAAATCCCCTATTTATTATTTTATTACTGTAGATTTTTCCCTTTATGCCCACTAACAATTGCTTTATATAGTTAGGTGCTCCTCTGTTGGGTGTGTAGCTATTTACAATTCTTATATCCACTGCTTGGATTGACCACTTTATAATTACGTTATCTCCTTGTCTTTTTAAAACATTTTTTCTTTTAAAGTTTATTTTGTCTGATATGATTATTCCTACCCTAGCTTTCCTTTCATTTCTGTTTACATGGAATGCCATTTTCCATCCCTTCATTTTCAGTCTGTATGTTTTTCAATTTGAAGTCTCTTGTAAGATGGGTCTTACTTTCTTTTTTTAAAGATTTTGTTTATTTATTCTTAGACAGAGGGGAAGAGAGGGAGAAACATCAATGTGTGGTTGCGTCTTATGCACCCCCTGCTGGGGAGCTGGCCGGCAACCCAGGCATGTGACCTAACTGAGAATTGACCCTGGGACCCTTTGGTTTGGAGGCCTGCACTCAACCCACTGAGCTACACCGGCCAGGGCAGTTCATGTTTTTTAACCCATTCAGCAACCCTAAGTCTTTTTATTGGAGCATTTAATCCATTTACATTTAAAGTAATTATTAGTAAGTGTTGCCATTTTGTTCATTGTTTTTTGGCTGTTTTTATAGTTCTCCTTTTTTCCTTTCTTCTCTTGATCTCTTGTTGTTTGCTGTTTTTATTATTTTGTTTGGGTTCTTTTCTGTTTGTTCTTTGTTTGTTTATAGGTTTTTGGTTTGTGGTTACCATGAGGTTTATATGTACACCTATAGCAGTCTATTTTAAGCTAATAGTTGTTTAAGTTCCAATATATTCTATTGGACAATTTTTATTCCCCCTTCCATGCTTTATGTTATCGATGTCATGTTTTACATCATTTTGTATCTCCTAACTAGTCATTGTAGTTTGAGTTTGGTACTTTTTTCTTTTCACCTTCATAGTAGCTTTTTACGTGTCTGATTTGGCTTTACCTGTAAGATATGTTTTCTTCTCTCATATTTTCTTATTTCTGGTGATGGTCTTCCCTTTTTTGCTTTATGAAGCCCTTTTAATATTTCTTGTAAAGCTTACTTAATGGTGATGAACTCCTTTAGGTTTTGTTTGGCCAGTAACTCTCATCTCTTTAAATTCTGAATGATAACCTTGCTGGGTAAATTATTCTAGGTGTAGGTTTCTTTCTTTAGCACTTTAAAGATACTCTGCTACTTTGCTCTGGTCTATAAAGTTGCTGCTAAGAAATCTGCTTGTAGCCTAATGGGGTTTCATTGTTTTTTCCTCTTTCTTCCTTCAGGACTATCTCTTTAACTTTTGCCATTTTAATTCCAACGTGTCTTAGTGCAAGTCTCTTTGACTTCATCTTGTTTGGAACTCTGTGCTTCCTGGACGAGGATATCTGCTTCATTTCCCAGGTTAGGAAAGTTTTCAGCCATTATTTCTTTAAATAAAGTTTATGTTCCTTTCTTTTTTCTACTTATGGGATGGGATCCCTGTAAAGCAAATGTTTGAGTATAGCTGTTTTTATTTTACTTTCCTGTCTATTTTCATTTCATGATACAATTATATATTGCAATTTACATTTATAATATAGCTTCATATTCATTATCCTCAGTATATTTAGTGTCTTCACCATTTAATATACATTTCACTGTTTTATGGTCATCTTTATTTTCTGTTAATGCTTCCTATTGTGAAGCCTATTTCATGGGACAAGCTGGTGAAAACCTAAGCTGATTTTTTTTTTTTTAAAGATTTTATTTATTTATTTTCAGAGAGGAGAAGGGAGGGAGAAAGAGCAATGTATGGTTGCTTCTCACATGGTCCTCACTGGGGACCTGGCCCGCAACCCAGGCATGTGCCCCGACTGGGAATCGAACAGGGACCCTCTGGTTCCCAGCCTGCGCTCAATCCACTGAGCTACACCAGCCGGGCCTAAGCTGATTTTTGTATCTACACAGATGATCTGAGAACAGCAATTCCTAACTATAGGGTACCCTGTCCAAGAAGGAGTTTCTGGAGCCCCACTGAGATCATTTTAATATCTAAAACAGCTGTAGGAATGAATCTATGTATGTTAAATTATAAAGGCTAATTAAGTGTCTTCACTTTTGGCTGGAAGTACATATCAGATAATCTGGTTACAAAGCCCTGACAGCCAGTATATTCCTTGGATTATTGAGAAGAGTAAAAATAAATATATCTCTTAATAAATATATTTAGGCAGACCACATCTGTCAACATATGGAATCTGCATGGAGAAAAGAAGGATAAGTAAAATTCTTGGAAGTAAAAGGCCTTACATTACTTAACTGAACCCAAGTTTTCGATTTTTAGATTTATTTAAAACATATCTCCCTAGTTTATTTAAAACTTACATACTGTAAGAAATTAATTTTTTTGTTTAATTATAGTTATTTGCAGCCTCTCCCCTCCCCCCTCCCTTCCCCTCTCGTCCCACCCCCCCAAGAAATTAATTTTTTGAATGTGATAATGATATTGTGGTTATATATATTTTTAAAAGGAATTATCTTTTAGAGATACATATTGAAGTATTTACCAAGAAGCATGATATCTGAGATTCGTTTTAAAATAATCAAACATGGGGGATGGAGGAGAGATTTAAATGAAACAAAGAAGAACCATATGCAGATTTATTTTATTATTCTATTTACTCTTGTATATATTTGAAAATAACACATTAATTTTTTAATGTATGAAATAATTAAAAGTTTAAAAATAGTTTCTATTTTTGTGATTCTTCATAATTTTGAAAGCATTCAAGAGGTATCAAGTGTTATTATTTTATTTTCCTTAAAGTGCTGGATTTTATTGATTTTGACACCATTATTCGATCTTATCTTTTTCTGCGATGGCAATTACCACCATACGTGATTATTTCTCAAGTATAAAGTCTAAAGAGGAAAAAGGTTCATTCTATAAACAACTATTTCATGAAATGTTGGCTTTCTTTTCCAATTATAAAAATATTAGGGTTATTTAACCATTTTAGAGTTGATTGAGAAAAATATGTACTTTAATCACACCTCCTAAGTTTGAATAAGTTTATTCTGCCTAATGTGTATTTTTTTTTTTAAGATTTTATTTATTTTTAGAGAGAGGGGAAGGGAGGGAGAAAGAGAGGGAAAGAAACAGCAATGTATGGTTGCCTCTCACATGGCCCTCACTGGGGACCTGGACTGCAACCCAGGCATGTGCCCTGACTGGGAATCAAACCAGCAACCCCCCGGTTCCCAATCCACTGAGCTACACCAACCAGGGCGCTAACGTGTATTTTTGCTATAGACTCAATATTTCAAAAGGCAAAACTGTTCAAACTACTAACGTATTATTTAATATAAAACCACATTAACTTACAACATTGTCAGCCCAGTCTGCTAGCACTGTTGAGACATAGTTCACAGCATTAAGAATCGCGCAGTATCGAAAGCCAAGGGAAGCTCTAGTCTCTTCTTTCATCACCTGAGTCAGTCGTATCCTGAAATCATCTACCAGGTCCTTCTGTAACTCCAAGAACTGCAGCTTTCTGGAAGCTGTGGGAAGATTTTTATACCGGTCTGTGGAAAAAGTTAACCAGACATATGAAGGTTTTTGGTACTGTATATGACAAAGTCATAGGTTTTCCCATTGACATGCTTTGGTGCCTTTGTCAAAAATCAACTCACCATTCAAGTATGGATCTACTTCTAAACTTTCTAAAGTTGTGGGTTTCACAAGTATGTATATTTGTCAAAACTCACTGAACTGTATATGTAAGATCTATGCATTATACTCTATATATTGTAAATCATGCCTCAATTTTTTAAAAGCATACAATTATTTATAAAAATTCACTCCATTGCTTAAAAAAATGACATTTTTTTTTAAAGGAAGGAGGAACTAGGATAGATTAAGAGAGATCTACTTAAGAATTTAAAGGTGAAATGGTAAGCTGTCAAAAATGTTCTTTAAAATACTCCAGGAAAAAAAAAGATTTGGGGAGAAAAATATATACTACAAAAGTGATAATTTTTTAAAAAATTTACTGACTTTAGAGAGAGAGAGGAAGAAAGAGGGAGAAACATCCATTTGTTGATCAACCTTCCATGGCTGATTCTTTTATGTGCCCTGACAGGGGATCTAACCTGCAACCTTGGGGTATCGGGACAATGCTCTAACCAACTGAGCTACCCAGCCAGGAAAAGTGATAATTGTTTTAAATCTTAGTAAAGACACCTGAGGGTTCATTATATTATGCTACTTTTATATATGTTTGAAAACTTCCCTAATAAAAAGTTCTTTAAAAGACATGAATTTTTTAACTTTTTGTGTTTGTGTTTTTCATATTTTTCTTAAGGCTATGGAATTATTTACTAACTAGGTTGGAATGACACTTCTTCAGTTACATATACTGGCCCAAGAAATGGACAAGACAGAAGAGGATGGTGGTAATGAGGGTTTGGTGGCACCTGGAGAACCAGAGGGCCTGTCTGTGATAGGGCAGTATGGATGGCCACAGACCAACCGGGGCTGGAGGCGGCTATGCCACGCTTTGGGCAGAATACACTTGCCCTATAAGAAGAGTTCCTTCCTATTGCTACTACAATCCTTGAAGTTACTTTATTTTACTCTTCTACAATCTTTAATATATCAAAGTGAAGGAAATATTTAAAATTTTGGTCAATCACCATTTACTGAAGACACAAACTAAATGGCAGGAGAATTCAGGTAATAAAATCAAATTCTTATTTGTTTTTATGTAACAATTCAGGAATTTCCCCTTCCTATATACCAATGTTTAAGATCTTAAATTATTAAAAATCTGAAACCTAGGCTATTATGCTATAGTTCTGTTAAAATAGAAACTGAATTTAAAGCTCTTACAACTACCAAATAATACTAATTTTGTTGAACTACTTGAAAAAGTACCATGGCAAGAACCAGTACTTTTAAAATGAAGTTTTATTTTAAAAGACTTATGCTTACCAGTTATAACTAAGAGGAGTGTCATAAAAGTCTCTGCACAGTCTGGCACTTTCATCTCGTCCATATCAGTGATATCCTTATACTGGGATATCCAGGCAGCTTCTGATGAAAGCATTGAGTCCATTTTTTGAAGAGCAACTGATATGCAAAATAAGAATTATGTAAAGTAGTTACAGTCATTTCTAATTTTTCAACTCACAGTTTTTTAGGAATGATGACTCTTCTATTAAAAATAAAATCCACAACCTCTTACTAGTTGCACTATGTTTAACATGTTCAATTTCAAGGTTAAACAAGATACTTCTCACCAACTACACCCGATATTTTCAAAATAGTTATACTGACTAGACAAACTGCATTCAAAATGATTCCAAGAAAAGAAATACTGTATGTAAAAATCTATAAAACAGTTAACTATATACTCTACTGGCTTGAATATTACACCCTAGAAACAGGTAGAGTGCAATTACAGAAAAACTAACATTTGATGAGAAGAAAAGAAAATGACCTCTGAAGGCAGTTTGGTAAACCCTGACCAAGAAATGCTTATATGGAGGAAAAAAAGTCGTATATACAAAAAGAGACATCTCTCTCTGCCCAATGGCCACATAAGCACTTACATTTTCTCTCCACAGTCAGCCACCTCTGAAAACAGGTTTCCTCTGACAGAATATGCATACAGTTAGCAAAAGTGCCAGGATAGTCATGAACATTGTGCAGCTCCCTTTCAAACAACAGCGCCTCATCCACCAAGTGACAAAAGAGATTGTCATCATAGAGCAGACAAGGAATATCAGCAGCTAACTTCTCCAGAACCAGCATCACAAGGCCCCGAGAAAATTCAAGCTAAAAGAAATACATAAGAGCAAGCATAAGATAATATAAATGGCAAGTTACACAGGGACACTCAAACTGTAATGCTTAGGACTGAGTCTCTTACCCTTGCATTTACTGAAGAGCCTACTTTGTCTAATATCGGCTGAATCTTCTCATCCAGAAATTGCGTGTGGTTCCCAATCCACATAAGCACCTGAGCCAAGTACCACTCGGGCTAAGGAAAGAGGTAAAATAGTTTGACTTCTTTAGTCATGCCAATTAGAAAGTTTCAATTGAATGGCTCTATGGTATTTCATTGTATATGCTCAGCACTTGCAAAAATTAGTTGAAAATTCCTACATGTAAGAACACAATTTCAACTCTGAACTTTAAACTTATGCAAAACTTAATAATCAAATGTTTCCTAATGTACTCCCTATAAATTCCAATAATGTGGCTTACGTCAATAAACTCATAAATTTACAATGCCATATATATTTAAAACCTAGCATTTACAAATACATAAAATGATGAGTATCACAAAGAACTGATGACCTTTAAATTATTTCTTTTTTGGAAATAACATTCCAAAATAATTTTTAAACATTATTTTCTTCTGTTTTTTTTTTTTTTTCAAAATATGAATCATGAAAAAAATTGGCTGTTCTACATTACAAAAATTATATGTGCCTTAAAACAGGTATAATTATAGAAAAGAAAATGTAAAGTATGCAGCAGTTTTAAATTGTCCCTAAAGATAATTCTACAATATAAACCTTCCAAGTTTTGCAAGACAGTAATTCAAAAACTTTTACTGAATGGTAAATCCCTGCTGTGTGCTAGAAGTAAGGAACACAACAATAAGTAAGAGGCAATCTCTAGCCCTGGCTGGTGTAGCTCAGTGGATTGAGCGCAGGCTGGGAACCGGAGGGTCCTGGTTCGATTCCCAGTCAGGGCACATGCCTGGGTTGCGGGCGGGGTCCCCATGAGGGCCATGTGAGGGGCGGCCATGTATTGCTGTTTCTCTCCCTCTCTCCCTCCCTACCCCTCTCTCTAAAAATAAATAAAAATAAAATCTTTAAAAAAAAATCTGTTAAAAAAAAAAAAAAAGAGGCAATCTCTAATCTCAGGAGCTGCATAATTTAGGCTTGATATCAGAGTACTAGGACCACGAGAACCACATTTTAAAAAGCAGCCAACACACAATTTTCTTACCGTAAATTATTATTACCTCTCCTCCCTACAGCTTTAGATTTATTGTTTTGTCTCACTACTTACTATTGGTTCTACTCTTCTTTCCACCAACACACCATTCAAAAGAGGAGGAAAACCGTAAAGTATTGGTTGGCCAAAAAGTCTGTTTAGTTTTCATTTTAACTTTAAACCAATAACTTTATTGATTGGGATATTTTGAGTGTGTTGGCTATCCACCACATGGTATAATGTGATTTTTCTCAATTAATTCTCGATTTGATCTCTGATCAACTTCAACTGGTCCACCTGACTGGAGCGTCGTCCAGTGAGAAATCTCCAGCACGAAATTGCACAAACCACTTTGGACATGTTTGCTCAGTCACAGCACCTTCTCCACCGCACAAATCTTTTTATGCATTTCAACCTTTCTTGAAACAATAAAGCATAATATGCTCAAAATGTGTATTTTCTTCCATCTTCAATATTAAAATGGCTACACAAAAATTCACCAATTTTGGTAAGTTTTGCTTACTGCATGCTGATATGACAGCTGTAACAATACAATCTAACAAAATTACTTCAAACGAAGTTAATGACAAATAAGCACTACTAGAGCCATCTTACAGGAAAATGAACAAACTTTTTTGGCCAACCCAATACAAAAGAACAAGCTGAACTTGGGAACCAAAAATCTGTTGCCACTCTACTTCTCCCTATGCAAACAACTGTCTACCCCTTGATTCCTTAACACTTCTATAAAGCCTTTAAATGCATTTATATACGACACATACAGAGCCTGGTGTAAGCTGGCATTTAATAACATTTAATTCAAAGCACTTACTGAGCCCCTCTGGGCTTGCATTGCATTAGTTGCAGCAAAGTGCAAGTATAAACAAGGTTGTACCAGCCATCCCCATGGCTGATACAATTTCAATCAAATTTCATTGAAAACAAATGCATGATTGTTTCTCATGTTAAATGAAAGAAAAACCTCACCAGTACGCCCAGTACACATGGATGCAGTCCCTCCCTAAAATGTTGGTAATCATTTCTTCAAGCTTTTGCCATTCTTCATTCCCATATTCTGTCGTGTGTGGCTACAAACCATTTCAGTGTCAGCACCTCTTTTCAAAAGCTGAGGCTCTACTATCCTTTGACTTTCTGATTTATTTATAAACCTGAAGGAGCAATTTACATGTGGATCCAGTTGTAAAAAGTGCCACAGTGAATGAATGCTACAGCACACCCAAGGGGAAAGTTGAGAAACTGGTCAGATGTGATCATCGAGTGACCTGATTCCTACAATGTAGCAATACAAGTCCCAAAATCTATCTGTGCAGGGCAGTGACAAAACAGGAATTTACCTCTTTAGAGAAAAAACAGAAACATGACTAGAATCAGATTTTAACTTTAACCAGGAAAGTATAGAAATTCTTAACATATGCTATTAATAAAAACCGAGGACAAAAGTTGGCAAAGCACACCTTGCTTATAACATTAGTCTGTCGGTTCCCTCGGAAGTGATACCTGAACCTCTTCTGAAGGGGAGTGAGCATAATCTGGATGGGCAGGATGACAGACGAAGATGCAGGAAGAGAGTATTTTTCAGGAAGTTGCTTTGGTTCAGTAAATAATTCATCTCTGACATAGTCAAGTCAAGGGAAAAGAAAAGCACACACATACATGTGTATATATGTACACAATACATTTTTCCAATAAAGATATATACTAAGTAAAAATTATAATATGTAATCTACACATTATATGTGATTTAAGTAAAAAAAAAGCATGAAAAATGTTACTAGAATCAATCTTTCCTAAAGTAAAAAGATAGTAAAACATTCAAGTAATCATTTTATTAAATTAACACTAATAGATTTCCTCCCAATTGCCCATTTTTTCTATTGTCCCAAGAGACTATGTGAGTGAAACTTGGGTCAGTGACATATTTCGGGCTGACCCACACCCTCTCACCTACGTGCAGTTCACTGTGAACAGAAAGAACCCACAACTCCATGATCACATACAGATCAAGTCTAAACCCAGTACTCCCATTTGGCTTGTTGGCCACTTTCAGAAAGTTTAGTCTCTAGCCACAAGTCTGCTTTAGAGAAATAAATTTTAGTAAGTTTTAACTCCAACAAAGATACGAGGTTTGTAGTTTCAGAAGCTGACAAAATAGTGTCTCCAGGTTACTATAGATCTCAGGAGCACTGGCTGGTCGACTTAAGGCAACAGTTTGAGACTGAGGAGATGTGATGAATGGCCAATGAAGCTGTGCTAAAACTTCCTCAAAATCACTGGAACAGAAAAGTAACACACATATTTCAGTAATATATAATGATCACCAAATAACCATATGAAAGCGATCATCATAAAACGTGAGTAAATTCCTCACCTTGTAAGCTTGTCTTTGAGAATTTTGTGCCAGAATTTAACAGTAGCTCTCATGAAACTAAGAAGATGAGTACAAGATGATTCCTGAAGCTTGATGTCAAGTTCGGCCATAGACACCAGAGTAGAAGCTGCCTCAGGGACATTATTGGTCATCAGATATTGCTGAATGTTATCACTGGAAAACAAGGCAAAGCAAACTTTAAAGACAGTTCAGAATAACTCCAAAAGCAGAAAAACTGCTCCACCCTCCTGTTATATAATATTACACCCAAGGAAGAAAGAAGCATCATGCCAAAGTGGCCTTTTTACCTGATACCCACGTCTCTGGGAGCCAGGAGTCCTCAAACTCAGCACCTTTCCAAGAACAGTGGCCCACGTTCAGAACCCCTCTCTGCACTGCTCCCTTCCCACTCTTCCCAACAGCACAGATTTGTCCTGGGTCACATTCCCTCAGGCACCACTCATTTCTGATAAATCTGCCTTTTACAGAAGTCTTTAGTATCTTAATCTGAAGAATGTGGGTAGCATCTGGTAGGATCAAATATGGTAGTCTTCATGCTTTTTTAAAGATTTTTTTTATTTGTTTTTAGAGAGAGGGGAAGGGAGGGAGAGAAACATCAATTGTTTGTCTCTGGTACACTCCCTGATGGGACCAAAACTGCTTGGTAGTCAAACTGACAACCTTTCGGTCTGCGACGACGCCCAACAAACTGAGCCAACTGACAGGGAGGTAGCCTTCAGTTCTTACCTACTCTGCCCAGCTGAACTTAATTATAAGAAACTTAAGGAGGTGGCACTTTAATTTTTTTTTTTTAAAGATTTTTATTTATTTTCAGAAAGAGGGGAAGGGAGGGAGAAAGGGAGAGAAACAGCAATGTATGGTTGCCTCCCACATGGCCCCCACTGGGGACCCGGCCCGCAACCCTGGCATGTGCCCCGACTGGAAATAGAACCGGGACCCTTTGGTTCCCAGCCCGCGCTCAATCCACTGAGCTACACCAGCCAGGACAGGAGGTGGCACTTTAGACTCTAGGCCTATCAAGTTACTGTTAGAAAAGTTTTAAGATAAGCTCTACAGCAAGGTTGCAAACTTAAATTAAAAAAAGCAAAGTGGATGGGAAGTAGAGCATCCAAAGTCTCCAGTCAACTGTGGGTCTAATGTGGCCGAATCTTAAAATTTTTCTAGAGAAGAAAGAAATCAAGATTTTCATGTAAAATCAAACCAATTATTCAAATTCTTCAAAATGAGCAAATTCAACATATCTTTAGGACAAATTCAGGCCATGAGCTACCATTTGGGCTCTATAAAGCAAAACATTTTATTTAAAAATGAAACGTTTCTTTTGATAAAAATAACACACCCCATATCTTAAGCCATCTAAAAATAAGGAACAAACTGTAACCGATTCAGTAATGAATCTCAGTTCAGGGGTCATGCCCTGCAGGAAATCTGAAGTTCTCCACCTCTAGGCAGCCTATGCGCATTGCACCTGAGCCCCGGGCCACTGCCCTGGAAGATGACTAATGTGCTGGGACTCTTGTCCCTGGTTTGGTATGCTGCTTCAGTTATGTTCTTGGGGTAGGCACAGTGCCCTCCTTACAGTTAGAAATGTGTAGCCCACCCTGCCATCTCCACTATGCACTAGTATTTTCCCTCTCCTTTCTCCACAAGCCACTTTTGTTTCCCACTGTCACCATGTCAGGCCATACAAGAATACTAAGCTCATGTTTATATTATTCTGTCAGCCCTTTTGGCCATCCCCTACAGTGATTCTCTCACTTTTCTTTCTTCTCCCTTACTAATAATTTTTATTAAGATTTCCAAAAGATTTTGCCTTGGATGGTGTGCCTCAGGGGATTGAGCACCAGCCTGTGAACTGAAAGGTCTTCAGTTCGATTCCCAGTCAGGGCACATGCCTGCGTTGTGTCCTGGTCTCCAGTTGGGGGCATGTGAGAGGCAACCAGTCAATGTATCTCTCACACATTGATGTTTCTCTCCCTTTCTGTCTTCCTCCCTTCCCCTCTCTAAAAAGTAAATAAATAAAATCTTTAAAAAAAAAAAAAAAAGGTTTCCAACAGATTTTGCCTTTTATAGTTATTCTCAGCATTGCAAATATTCTGATTTTTCCCCTCACTGGGTGTCAGTAAGTCCACCATTTCTGCATTAAGGCACCAGTAGTTCCTCTTGGGGGCTTTTTCTGATGGTTAGTGTGCACAAGTGACTGCCTCTGTACCAGGTTCTTCCCACCTCAGAGACATAAAAATCCAAACTAAGTGCTGCATTAAGTTCAAGGAAGACTGCCATGTTAAGAAATGTACAAATATAAAAGAATTTTAAATGTACAAGTAACCACAGACTACAGGAGTATCTCCTTCTAGTATACAAAGAAAAACATCCCCACACAACACTGAAGCGTGACTGACAAAACACAGGAAAAGCCAGGGTCCTGGGGTTCATTCACAGTGATACTGGTGAACTGTAGTATTCAAGAAACAGAGCTAACAAAAACATGCTAGTTCTAGAAAGAAGAAAACTACCATATTTTTTGGACCATAAGATACACACCTAGGTTTTAGAGGAGGAAATAGGAAAAAAATTTTGAAGCAAAAAATGTGGTAAAATACTTAATAGCATAAATAACATAATATTTCACCAATGTGAACCAGGTAAGCTACATTTGGACTATAAGATGCACCCCCATTTTCCTCCCAAATTTGGAAGGCGGGAGTGTGTCTTAACAGTCCAAAAAATACAGTAATTAAAAAAAGAAAAAAGAAAGTCCCACAGAATAAAAAATGGGTCATTAAAGGGAAATTAGGAGATAAGGAAAGTCTCAGGAGCCCAGAAGAAAGCTATAAATAGACATGTGTCACAAAAGACCTACCGGAAAGAACATGCATTATAAAGAGAAATAAGTGTGCTCTACTTGATTACGAATTTCATTCCTATTTCTAATATAACTCCCTGGGCACATATTCTTTTAAAGAATTTCAATACCAGAAAAAGGCTACCCATAATCATGGTCCTCTTTTTATTAATCAAATTATTTGGCTACCACACAGCTCAGGCTTTTATTTAATAAGGCTATTATTATAATAACTTAAAAAGGTTTTTATATTACCCCATTGGTATTTTCTTTCAGAGGGGCAAGGAAAAAAGAAGTAAACTAGAGCAAGATTTAAAATTCCTTCACTGAAGACTTCTGGCCAAGATGAAGGTAGACACGCTTTGCCTCCTTACACAACCATAAGGATAACAACCAATCTAAAAACAAAAAACAACCAAAACTGCCACAAAATTGAACTGTACGGAAAATTTAACTGTATGTTAAATCCACAAAATTGAACTGTACGGAAGTTCAATTGAACTGTATGGAAAATTTAACTGTATGTTAAATCCAACAACCGAGGATTTAAATAAGAAACATTCATCCAGCCCTGGCTGGTATAGCTCAGTGGATTGAGCACAGGCTGCGAACCAAAGGGTCACCGGTTCGATTCCCAGTCAGGGCACGTGCCTGGGTTGCGGGCCAGGTCCCCAGTGGGGGCCACATGAGAGGCAACCACACATTGATGTTTCTCTCTCCCTCTCTTTTCCCCCTCCCTTCCCTTCTGTCTAAAAATAAATAAAATCTTTAAAAAAAGGAAAGAAAAGAAACATCCAGACAGATAGGAGGGGTGGAGATGGGAGCTGGTATGGTGTGGAGAGGCAGCCGAGGTGAGGCATCTGCTGCGGCCGGTGGAACAGGCGGTCCCACATTCATGTGCAGCAGATAAAAACCAGGAGGGACACCTGGAGAGCAGTGATCCCAGCCCCAGGCCAGGCTTCCAGTGCCAAGAAAAATAAAGCCTTATAACCTCTTGCTAAAACCTATGGGGGTTGGGACAGCAGAAACTGCCACTCTCTCAGTAAAATCCATTTAAAGGGCTCATAGGGTCCTAGAAGGTACACAAATTCACCCACCTGGGGAAGCAGCACCAGGGTAGCAGCTAGAAGGGTGCCAGTCACTTACAAGAAGTAGGGGAAGTGACTGGAAAGGGGGCAAGATCTCAGCAAGTGGCATTGTTTCCTCTCTGACCCCTCCCCCCTACACAGCTCCACAATATGGTGAAGCACGTTGCCCCTCCCTGGCAAACACCTAAGGCTCCGCCCCTTACAACGAAACAGGTGCACCAACATGGGGTGTCAAAGCAACTCTACCTAATACACAGAGACACAGGAAGGCTGCCAAATTGAGGGTACAAAGAAATATGGCCCAAACAAATGAACAGATCTCCAGAAAAAGAACTAAGTGACGTGGAGATAGCCACCTATCAGATGCAGACTTCAAAACACCAGTGATCAGGATGCTCAGAAAAATGATTGAGTATGGTCACAAAATAAAGGAAGAAGTGAAGGCTATACAAAGTGAAATAAAGCAAAATACACGGGAAAGCAACAGTGAAGGGAAGGAAGGCAGAATTCAAATCAATGACTTGGAACAATAGGAAGAAAAAACATTCACCAGGAACAGAAACAAGAATTCAAAAAAAAATGAAGAGAAGCTCAGGAACCTCTGGGACAACTTTAAACATTCCAACATCCAAATCATAAGGGTGCCAGAAAGAGAAGAGGAAGAGAAAGAAATCGAAAACTTATTTGAAAAAATAATGAAAGAACACTTCCCTAATTTGGTGAAGGAAACAGACATACAAGTCCAGGAAGCAGAGAGTCCCAAACAAGTTGGACCCAAAGAGGGCTGCACCAAGACACATCATAATTAAAATGACAAAGGTTAAACATAAAGAATCTTAAAAGCAGCAGGAGAAAAGCAGAGAGTTACCTACAAAGGAGTTCCCATAAGACTATCAGCTGATTTCTCAAAAGAAATCTTACAGGCAAGAAGGAGTTGGAAAGAAGTATTCAAAGTCATGAAAGGCAAGGACCTACATCCAAGATGACTCTATCCAGCAAAGCTCTCATTTAGAATGGAAGGGCAGATAAAGTGCTTCCCAAATAAGGTAAAGCTAAAGGAGTTCATCATCACCAAGCCCTTATTACATGAAATGTTAAAGGGACTTATCTAAGAAAAAGATCAAACTATGAACACTAAAATGACAACAAACTCACAACTGTCAACAACTGAATCTAAAAAAACAAAAATAAACTGAGCAAACAACTAGAACAAGAATAGAGTCATAGAAATGAAGATCACATGGAGGGTGGTCAGCGGGGAAGGGGAGGAGGGAGAATGGTGGAGAAGGTAGAGGGAATAAGAAGCATAATTGGTAGGTACAAAATAGACAGGGAGATATTAAAAATAGCATAGGAAATGTAGAAGCCAAAGAACTTATATGTACAACCCATGGACATGAACTAATAAGGGGGGCTGCTGGAGGGAATCGGGGTATGGGCTGAAGTGGGGCAAAGGGGAAAAAATGGGACAATCGTAATAGCATAATTGTAACAGGGTGCAGCCAGGGCCCCCCTCTCCCCAAAGAGGTATTTGTAATGGGGTCCAGAAGTCAGGTTGTCCAGGAAATATTAAAAATATAGGATGTATTCACCCCTACAAGTCTGAGCTGGGGGATGGGACATATGCAGCAGGGCCATTGAGAGTTGTTTTGCAAAGCTACAGTTTTGCATATAACCTCTAGAAAGGTCATTTAACATATCTATAACTTTTAACTAGTTTCGTGGATATGTTAAATAGCTTTACACTTTGCTTTAAGCCAGGGAGATGGGAGTGACTTCCACCCAGGATGTAACTGGGAGGCAACTCCCCAACTCCGGTCACAGCGCCTGTGTGAGAGCTTGAAGATGGTTGGCTCCACACCACAGGGCCACGCCTGCCCAGACTTACTATGGCAGCCCAGGAAAGCTGGAAAAATACAGGAATGCTGGCAGGTGTACCCAATTGTGGGAGGAGTCGGAGATGGGGCTGCAGAGGAAGACTGGCATCCAGGCACAGCAGCCATGGGAGGCAGAACCATGCGGCTTTGAGGCTTCCTTTGCCACACGGCTTAGGAAGCTGGAAAGCAAGATGTAGCAGTGATGCAGAGATTTCTCTTAGCAGTTTGGAAGAATGCAGGAGACATTTCGGGAAGGAAAGGGGTGAAAGGACTCTTGCTGGTGGGCCATGAGAAGGTGCCACGTGGTTTTGGACTAAGTACTAGAGATCATGGCGACACAGCTGATGGTGCTGGGAGCCACCGGAGGCCTGCCAGCTGAGCACGGATTACTGGGAAGGACTGGGGCTACCACAGCCGCAGACTTCTATTTCTTTTCCTGAGATATGGCACCCTGGACTGGGCAAAGGGGGGAAGGAAGGACTGTGCGTGTGTGTGTGGGAGGGCGTGTTTTAAGAGACTTTGGGATTTTAATGAAGACATTAAGTCATTACTCTAAGTTTGCATAACTTTTAAATAAACAGTTCCTTTCCTTTTCACCAATCTCTGGCATTGAGAGCTACAATTCCCTGGTGGTGAGCAAGGTGAACCTCGCACAGGGCTAGTACAGACCCTGGAAGAAGGGGGGACCCAGTTGGTAATAGTATATCATCCCCCCCCACAGGTCCGTTCTGTAACATAATTAATAAAATATACTTAATAAAAAAAATTCCTTCACTGCAAATAATTTATCTCTACAAGGAGGTGTTCCAAAAAGCTTAATTCAGTTTCTGGAATCCCTAATAACACTACAATCTTAGGCATATCAGTTTTTCTGTAAAGGTAAAACATGTATGCAAAGCAAAGATTTCATACTGTAATGATGTATAAAATTCTTTAAAATCTCAGAAAACATATGCAGGACAAAGTGATATTGTATTACTCTTTGGAAGAAATAACAAAGTATATTAACTATGATACATTTAAAATGGGACATCAAGACTCTTGGGATGACTTTTCTCCCTCAAGTCTTTCAGATGTTAACGGCTGTTAACAGCTTTGAAGGAAGAGTAGTTAAGACAAAGCAAGGGTTAAACAGTACACTTTAGAGAGGTTGGGAGACTATATAATGAAGCCAAATAATCTGCCAGTCTAGGCAGAAATGTTAATTTAGATTGTTTGAAAAGCAATACTGACGCTTAAAATCAACCCCCAGTGATATGTAATCAATTAAAACAGTCCTTTTTCCCCCTGCCCGCAGCAGAACTCTATTATTCATCTGAGAGCACTCACAGCTCATACTAGATGATTCCCACTGAACAAAAATTCAAATTATACTGAAAGCAATCCAATTCATTAAGTAACCATCTCTAAAAAGTAAAAAGGAATATTAGCACACTGAGGGGATGTTTTATCAATCTGACATTATAAAAATAGTTTTTATCAAGTGTTCATAATACAACTATAGGACTTAAAATTTTTACTTAGATTACTTTCTTTCAAATGCAAATTAAACTCCCTGAAAAGTTTATGCTCATTCACAATAAAAGAATAATTATCATAATGCTATTTTCATAACAACTGGTAAAATTACATTATTATAATCTTTAATTAACTCAATTATTTAATGGCATGCATGCACTCTCTAAGACAGAGCCTCAAAGGAAAATAATAATTATGAGAACAAAGAGGACGATTTTACCTTAGTTCTTCAATTTGTGAAATCCACGTAAGGTAAGCAAGATGCCGTTCAATCTCGTCAATTTGGTTAATCATGGCCCCAAGATCCTCTATCCAGGGCTGTGCGGTCTGCAAATGGCTATTAATAGAACTGAAGAGATGAGTCTCTTTCTCCAGAAACTGATTAAGAAATTGCTTTGATTCTTCTGCATTTTTTAAGGCACTCTGAATTCTTTTAGGGATTTCCGATGAAATTGTAAGTACCTGACCATGCCAAAAACAAAAAACAGTGGCAATCAGCTAAAATTTTCATAACCCTTTTTATTAGTTCATTACCTTCAAAAGAACTGAAAATTGTCAATTAAAAGTATCAAAAGAAAGATTTGATTTCTGTACCCTGTACCTACAAAACCTATGTAGGGAGAGGTGTATCACACTGGCCCCCTGTAAGCATCTATAGATCTGTCTTCATGAAGCTCAGTACTTTCAGAGAGTCCAGCCATATGGAAGAACATATACAAATATTAGGCATCACAACAATATAAAAAAATACTATAAAAGAATTTCAATTTAATCAACACTGATTAGACACACACACTGCACCAAGCATTGTGCTAGGGATAGACATAAATAAGACACAGCATCTGCCATTAAACTCAGTTGTTATGGAAGAAAGATATCAGCAAATATTATAACAGCAGATTGATGAAATAAAAGAGATGCTGCCCTAGCTAGTGTGGCTCAGTGGACTGAGTACCAGCCTGCGAACAAAGGGTCGCTGGTTCGATTCCCAGTCAGGGCACGTGCCTGGGCTGTGAGCCACGTCCCCAGTTGGGGGCATGCGAGAGGCAACTGATTGATGTATCTCTCACACATCAATGTTTCTCTCTCTTTCTCCCTTTGTTCCCCTCTCTATAAATAAATAAAATCTTAAAAAAAATAAAAAAGATCAAAAACCATGAACATAAAAAGGCAACACATTTACAACCATCAACAACTGAATCTAAAAGAAAAACAACAACAACAACAACAAAAAAAAACCGAAGCAAATAACCAGGAACAGAAGGTATGGAGATCATTTGGAGGGCTATCAGCTGGGAGGGGGGAGGGGGAACAGAGGGAAGAGGGAAAAAGGGAGAAATGGCGCTGGGATCAAGAAGCATAATTGATACAGCCCTGGCTGGTGTAGCTCAGTGGATTCAGCACAGGCTGGGAACCAAAGGGTCCCAGTTTGATTCCCAGTCAGGGCACGTGCCTGGGTTGCGGGCCAGGTCCCCAGTGGGGGCCGTGTGAGAGGCAACCATACATTGCTGTTTCTCTCCCTCTCTTTCTCCCTCCTTTCTCCTCTAAAAATAAATAAAATCTTAAAAAAAAAATAAAAAAAAAAAAGCATAATTGGTACAAACAAAATAGGCGGGGAGGTTAAGAATAGTATAGGAAATGGAGAAGCCAAAGAACTTACACGCAGGACCCATGTATATGAACTAAGCGGGGGGAATGCTGGAGGGAAGGAGGATACTGGGTGGAGGGGGTACAAAGGGGATAAAATTGGGACAACTGTAATAGCATAATCAATAAAATATACATTAAAAAATGAAAAGATCTTTTTTTATATTCAATATAGGTAGCTCCCTATATTGATGGGGAAACAAAGCCCGTATTACATTAATAATAAAAAGTTAAGCTATGCAGGCATGGCTCAGTGGATTGAGCACTGGCCTATGAACCAAAGGGTCGCTGGTTCTATTCCCAGTCAGGGCACATGCCTGGGTTGTGGGCAGGTCCCCAGTGGGGGGCCCACAAGAGGCAACCATACACTGCTGTTTCTCTCCCTCTCTTTCTCCCTCCCTTCCCCTCGCTCTAAAATAAATAAAATCTTTT
Organism: Micronycteris hirsuta; assembly: GCA_004026765.1. NCBI lineage: Eukaryota > Metazoa > Chordata > Mammalia > Chiroptera > Phyllostomidae > Micronycteris > Micronycteris hirsuta. The sequence continues at coordinate 37,556 of PVJI01002160.1, read as the reverse complement.
AAGAAAAAGTTAAGCTATGCATATATATAAAATATTTAAATTATATAACTATATTTGATAATATTTTATTTATTTACATATAACCACATTACTATAAGGAATAAAAAAGAAAGTTACTGTGGCAATATGAAGAATATATAAGATGGGTATACTACCATCAAATGCAAGAGAGAATGAAGCCCTAAAATGAGGTGGTGGAAGATGTTAAGGAAGCAAAACTCAGGTGTCTTGGTTTTGGGAAAGAGTAAAGACGATGGAGAGCAATCTTGGAAGGCTCCTGGGTTTCAGGCCTGAGTGACAGATGCTATTTTCCAAGATGGAGAAGCATTTTAAGAGATGGGTCAGTACAGTTTTGGACATGCTGAGTTTAAGGTTCAATTAAGGACTTCAACAAAAGCTTCAATGGTCATCGGGGAAACGAGCCCGATTCCAGTGGGTCACAGAGCAAATGGAAAATTAGGAAGTGGAGTCCTGGCTGGTGTGGCTCAGTGGGTTGAGGGCTGGCTTGAGAGCTGAAAGGTCACCAGTTCAATTTCTAATCAGGGACATGCCTGTGTTGCGCACCAAGTCACTAGTTGGGGGCGTGTACAAGGCAACTAATTGATGTATCTCTCCCTCTCTTTCTCCCTCCCTTCCCCTCTATCTAAAATAAATAAATTAAAAATCTTTAAAAAATTAAAAAATCAATAAACATATCCTCAATGAGGATTTAAAAAAAAAGAAAATTAGGAAGTGGTGACAGATCTAGAGGAAACTGACTGTTTGAAGAAGCCTAAAGGTAAAAGGGAGGGGCCAAAACCTAGTAAAAATGAGAGGAGGGTGTTTTGTTGTCTAAGTTTTAAGGAAAAGATCTGGGTATTTCCACATGCTGAGGGGACAGGACTATTTGAAAACCTCGGGATAAAATTATGAAAGAGCGAAGCAAGTTCACAGAGCTGGCAGGCAGGATCGGGGCACAAGGACTACCTTATCTCGATCCTCTGCTGAATTAAGAAGTAGGAATGATGAGAAGTGAGCTTGTGGAATTTGAGGTAGAATGTTCAATAGATTTATGCTAGAAGGCCACAGTTTTTTGTGTGGGGAAGGGACAAAGCAGCCAGGTGGGGGGGAGTCCTGGCTGCTATCTTGAGGGGAATTTGGAACGACAGCTGACAGGAGCAGCAGAGGAGCCAACCTTCCCGTGAAGGCACAATCAGCAGAACGGAAGACCACACGTGAGGGCGGCATGGCTCCACTCAGAGTGTGGTTTCCTCCAGGAGAGCCCACGACAGCTTGCCTGCAGGAGTGCAGAGGAGGACAGGGCTGGGCTACACACAGAGCTTAACAATACGTGTGGTGAAAGCACAGGAAGATGGAAAGGCCTGAGGTGCTAGAGCAAGAAAACATAAAACGACCGACAACCTGGAGCTAACACACTAATATACCCTCGCAGAGTGTACTTAACCCAGCTCAGTAGTTACACAATACAAATCTCATCTCTGACAAACACACTGTTTCAAGTACAGGGACCCATTTATTTAAGATTACAATTATGGGAATTTTAAAAAATATTTTAAGTAATATGTTCACTGTAAAAAAATCTTGAAAATATAGAAAGATATAAAGAAAATGTTAAAACCACACAGAAATAACCATTATTATAATGTTATAGTTAATTTCAAGTTTTCCCCTATTAGTGCATATATGCAATGAATTTACTTACTTGTAAAAGCATATTTGAAGTCATCATATGAAAAGCTACTTAAAATGTTAGCCATTATTGTTTCCAAGACATAAATCATATAGTAGGAACTATGTCTTCGATATATTTTGTTAATTACCTAGTATACTATAAGTCCTTAAAACCCAGTAAACATTTTAAAATAACTAGACTATTTGTCAAAACTCTCTATCTTCAAAACTCTCTATATGATAATGTTTATATCATATTAATTATGAGTATACTACTAACATTATTTCAGTGAGTTTTAATACTTGCCTGTTCTTCTAAATGCATTTTACTTTCTGTCATCTGTTCTATGAGTTTATCAAGTTTCTTTAAAGATTTAAGGTCATTTCCAACTTCTTTTTCTATAAATGCAGACACATAATCAGGAAGATCACCATTATCTGTACCTTCACTGACTTGTTCATTTCCAACAAGAACTGCAATATTTATGTCACCTAAAATGAAAGAAAAACAATTATTCAGTACCAGCAACTATCTAAAGTTAAAGGAAATCCAAAAGATATACAAGGCAATATATCCACCTTCAAAAGTTAATAATTTAAAGAAAAAACTATATATAACCAATGGTGTATATGGTTTGTCCATAAAATGTCCAGCCACTATTGATAAAATGAATGAATACTGTTCATGCAACATCCTTGTAACCTGGCAGCCAAGGAAAGTGGACAGGAGTGCACATGCGTGAACAAAGACAACTTCACTGTACTGGTAGTGGGGGTGGTAGACGCTGCTGACTGAGCATGTGTACTGCGTGGCCGTAGCATTCAAAATGACTAAGTGAGTGGAGCAACAAATCTGCAACAAATTTTGTGTTAAGCTTGAACATTCCTCCTCGGAAACTATTCAGATAATTCAGAAGGCTGCAGCTATGGGCAAGTGGTGATTAGCAGCTCCATCACGACAACGCACCCACTCATGCATCATGTCTTATGCAGAGTGTTTTGGGAAAACATCAAATCACCCAGGTGACTCAGCCACCCCTACAGCCCAGATTTGGCACTCTGTAACTTTTGGCTTTTCCCAAAACCCAAATCATCTTAGAAAAAGAAGAGATTTTAGACCGTCAGTGAGATTCAGGAAAATATGACAGGGCAGGAGGAGATCAAGAGAACTGTGTGGGATCCCAAAGTGCCTACTTTGAAGGGGACTGAGGCATCATCGTCCTATGTCCAATGTTTCTTGTAGCTTGTATCTTCTTCAATAAATGTCTCTATTTTTTATATTACATGGCTGGATACCTTCTGGCCTATATATATATAGTGTACACACACACACACACACACACAATATATATATACTATACATACACTATATACTATACTATACATACCATATAGCACATGCTATATACTGTATACACATATAGTATATACGATATGTAGTGTATACGTTATATAGCATATAGTATATGTACTATATAGTATATATATACTGTATGCTATATATAGTATATGCATATGTACATACACAATATACCCATATATAGTATAAATATATATACTATAGATAGAAAAATACCCATATATGTACATATACTATATATGTATAGTGTGTGTTATATATAATATACAAAACACTACAGTGTGCTATGCTATATAGTAATATATACCATACTATATATACAAATATATAATATACAATATATATAATATATAAAATATATATTTGTATACATATACATATACTATATATACATATACGCACACATGACTACAGCATACTATATATAGTATACATATATACACATAAATATGTACACACACACAAATGCCCAAATGAATATATACTGTGTGTATATATATACACACACATATATGCATATGTGTATATATACACTACATATTCCCTTGGGTATATTTTGGTGTACATCTACATGTATTTTTTGTGTGTATAGCACACACAAAAAATACCCAAATGAATAGCTATAAAGCAATCTATGGGTCGAGTATTACAAAATGCTTAAGAGCTCAAGAAATTCCTCAGAGTGAAGGAGAAATTCCTAAAGACCTAATAACCACAGGTTTCAATAGATGTTGGCACGATAATGCAGTTATAAACAGATGTTAAACTTTTCCAGAAGACCTTATTAATTAGGAATCTTATTAATGGGGAGAAAAGGTCAAATCTGATTTTATTGGTACTGTTTTTATTAAATTAATAATATATTTTCAAAATCTATAAGGAACCAGATGGTATGGTATAAATAATACAAAAGGAGGACCCTGGTTTCAAGGTGTTAAAATAAGAAAAAAAATAGTATTGAAAGATTTCAAGTATATGAAAAAACTTGAAATGGTGACCAATGAGTAAAAACTCCTTATATAAGAGTAAAAATGGCCCTGGCTGGCATAGTTCAATGGACTGAGTGCAGGCTGTGAACCAAAGGGTCGCTGGTTCGATTCCCAGTTAGGGCACATGCTTGGGTTGCAGGCCAGGTCCCCAGTGGGGACCATGTGACAGGCAACCACGCATTGATGTTTCTCTCCCTCTCTTTCTTCCTCCCTTCCCTTCTGTCTAAAAATAAATAAAATCTTTAAAAAAATAAAAAATAAAATCTTAAAAAAAAAAGAGTAAAAATGTTTTAAAACCTTTAAATGTCATTGTACAAAGATGTCCATGTCAGAAACAGAAAATTTTAAGTAAATCTGTGAGAAAACACAAATATGAGGAAAAACTCTAAATGGCTGATGCATCCACTACATTGCATAGTCTAAAGAGAGATTCATTTCATGGCAAATAAACTAATCTTGAACTAATTTACACTGGACTTATTAAAACACACTGCATACTGCATAGAATCTCTAAGACATACGCACGTTTTTGGCCAAACTTGAAGACGAAGACTATTCGAATGACCAAAATACAATGTAACTGCAATGCTTTATGGGTTCGTGCAATTATATAATTTTTCGTAGATTGACCTGCATGGTTTCCACCAATAAGATCACTTCATTTGATGTGGACAAGACAGTGTGTTGACATCTAAGGTCTGTAACAGATGGTGCGCGAAACACGAGAAAACTCGTGAGCAGTCCTTAAGTTGTTAAATGTGACAAAAGCAGATGATTTGGGACCCTGAAGCTATTTCTCGGAGAAGTGTGGAGGCAGAAGCAACATTTACTAGCTTTGGGTAGGTCTGCTCTTATCCCATTTAGTACGTGATATTTCCCAGAGTCTACTCCTTACAATAATTTGCCATTTTCATTTAAACAATATACTTAGAAAATAAATTTCTAGTAAACACATAATCCATTGCAAAGGAATTAAATTATTTTCTACTGTCCTAAATTTATGAACTAACAGCGCTGCTCCACTTTTCCAGAGTATTTCCAGCTATACCTTTGCTGACTGACTGTGCCAGGGTGGCTTCCTGAACATGCCCTGAACCCCAAAGAAAACTGAAGGTTCACAGTAGCTTCTTAGCAAAGAAGGTAGGAGTGACACGACCCACTGTTGGCTGCCATTTCTTTCTCCTTCCACTCCACCCCAGTGTGCCAAGATAAACTATTTCTCTTTGAAGTACCGGCTGCCATGTGGAAGCTACCCCCTTTTTGGTTACTATGGTTTACTTCTTCCTGGAGAAGTTTAGGTTTGGGTCAAACTTGGTATAATGGTACCTCCATTTCACTATGTATCGGTTAAATTTGTTGATATTAAATATGCTCAATTCTACTCAGCCCACAGCTTGAATTATCCCATACACAGGGCCTAATCTCTCTAGATTTGAGTAGTACCTAGAAATTAAAAGTGAAAACAAAAACAATATAAAAGTTTAGAGTGATCTCCAAATGAAAATAAATGCTATAAAATTAAGGCCACAGAGAGAGTAAGCATGGACTTCATGGAAACCGAACATTAGAATATAAACATGAACATACAGTGCATTTCTTTACTTCAGGTTTGCCTGAAGGATTTGGCCCTCTCTAAACAAACCATTAATGGTGAATTTTTGAACAAATTAAAACCTTGGCTGAACTAACATATATTTTAGAAACAAGGACTATAATAATTTCTTTTGGAAAAAAAATACCCTGGTCAGGTAGTTCAATTGGTTAGTGCTGTCCAGGTACACCCAGGTTGCAGGTTCAATCCCTGGTCAGGGCACATAAAAAAAAGCAACCAACGAATGCCTAAGTAAGTGAAACAATAAAACTAATGTTTCTCTCTCTTCCTCTCTCTTTAAAATCCATCAATAAAAATTAAAAAAATAATAAAAAGGTGTGTGCATCAAAGATAAAATTGGGGGAACAATACAGAGCCTCCTAGGGAGCAGTATTGGTTGGACTTCACTGCTTTCACCTCTGTTCTTCCTTGGAACTGCCCTTGTAGAACTTGGCTCTTTACCAAAAATGAAAGGCTAGAGATTATAATCAGCCCCATTACAAAACATGTCACTTCTGTTAAAATGAAAATATGAATAAACATGTGCCTAAATTGAAAATGTAACTTTCATATACTGTTTAATTATTTATGAAATAACAAAATATATACCTGTGTGTTTAGTATTGGGTACATTTCTCTCCTCAACCCCACAAAATAATTTTTCCTTTGTTTTATTCAGCTTATAAGAATTGAAATCCTGTTAACATGGTATAAGAATCAGTAGCCCACTAGTAGGTAGAAGCAAAACTATTTTAAGTCCATGCTTCAACTTCTCAACAATAAATTATAACATTTTCCACCCACACTTACAGGTAGTAAATGGGACTAAAATCCTTATTTTCTGACTCTCAACCCAATATTCTTATCTTCTTCTCTTTCAAATATGAGCAGAGAAAACCATCTGCTGTTACATACAGGACTCACGATGTCTTCTTTTTTAATGTATCTTAAATAAAATGTAAGTGGGGCCCGGCTGGTGTAGCTCAGTGGATTGAGCGCGGGCTGGGAACCAGAGGGTCCCGGTTCGATTCCCAATCGGGGCACATGCCTGGGTTGCGGGCCAGGTCCCCGGTGAGGGCCATGTGAGAGGCAACCATACATTGTTCTTCCTCCCTCCCTTCTCCTCTCTCTGAAAATAAATAAATAAAATCTTTAAAAAAAAAAAATTAAAAAAAAAAATGTAAGTGGGTTGTGTGGTACACCTGCAAACACAGACACAGCTGTGTGCAGAGGGAATATTTGTGAATGCTAAGGTTGCTGTAGCTTAGGGAGTAAATTCTTCACTTTAAAATATGTTATACCCTTTTGATATAACCATTTAAATGCAGCACATTCTTAAGTCAAGTATCATTCTTTAAAATAGCACACTAGTGATTTACAGGGTTTTATATCTCTCCTTTTCTGTGGGGTTTTTTTTTTTTAAGATTTTATTTATTCATTTTCAGAGAGAGGAGAAGGGAGGGAGAAAGAGCAATGTATGGCTGCCTCTCACATGGCCCTCATTGGGGACCTGACCCGCAACCCAGGCATGTGCCCCGACTGGGAATCGAACCGGGACCCTCTGGTTCCCAGCCCGCGCTCAAGGTTTTTTTTTTTTTTTTTTTTTTTGGTAAAGAGTACTTCTAATCGCGAAGAAGTTGCCCACACCAAAGGAGGGACAAGGACAAAGTCTACAGTATCTGTCTATCATTTTACTAACATGACACCTCAACAGGCATCAACCCCAAGGCATCTGAACGGGCAAAGGTGAAAAAGGGAAGGGTTTAACCGAAAGATATAGGGTACTCTCACATCCTTTAAGGAGCTGAGTTTGGCAGCTCAGATCTGTCAAATGCTATGGACTACTCAGAGCTTTCTTTCTGATGCAGAATGTATCAGCAGGTGAGGTAAAGGGCAAGCCCAGCTCCTAAAGCTAACACGGTACAGTAACACAGGCACCCTACCTCTTACCTCTCATTCCCAGGCTATTTGCCATCATCAAAACAAAAACCCTTCTGATAAAATGGCTGTTTCATGCTTTTCCCTTCTTCCGTCAATAAATTTCACTTCAAAAGCCCCTGAAGAATCCTTAATTTCCAAAAGCCTGCCATGTTTAGCAATGAATGAAGTAAAATGACAAATGTCCCCATCCCTGACATATGCTCCTGTCCTTAACAGGAAACGGAGGTATTAATCTTTCCCTCTCCCTTGTCCAGTCCAAGATCTAGGAACCAAGTTATCCACTGTGTTCTTCCCAGATCAATTTTTAAGTACAAATTCACTGGTCAAGTGCAACTAAACAGTGATCATTTGATTCCTTTGCACCCAATTAAGGTGCTGATCACCTCTCCTAGATCATCAGCCCCTCCAAATTCCTGATGCTTACTAAGTTGGTGTTTCATTAAAATAGCAGGCAGATTCCAATTATTATGAACCCAGTATGATGGGAAGAACTCCAGTGAAACCACATAAGTCCCTACACTAAGTTGGGATCAGGAAGTGCTCTTTTCCAAATCATCCCATATTTTACAATTTTAGACAAAAATATGTGTATAATGATAATCAGGATTTAATACTCAGAAAACACACACACACACATACACACACACACACATACACACACACTTCATCTAAACGACCCTCTTGGGGCCTGGCTGGGTGGCTCAGTTGATTGGAGCACCGTCCCATAATCAAAAAGTTGAAGATTCGATATCCTGTCAGGGCGCTTTCAAAAGGCAACCAACTGATGTTTCTCTCTCTCCCCCTATTCTGCCCCTTCCTCTCTCTAAAAGCAATGAAAAAATATCCTCGGGTGAGGATAATAAACGAATAAATTAAAGAGCCTAAATAAATAAGTAAGTAAATAAATAAATAACCCTTCTCGGATGCAGACCCTGGAGGGCTGAGTTTGGAGAGACGGCTTGGTAGACAGTGCTAAGGCGTATGGAGTCTGCTTACTTTTCTCCTCCACGTTCTTCCTTTCATCACCACTTTCAGAGCGGCACTAGAAGGAGAACAGGTGTGACAAACACATTAAGACCGAAGTGATAAACGGAACTCGTACAAGGTTCCCGAAGGACACGCACTGGAGGACTTCGAGATCCCAAATCCCTTCTTCTGGGGCCTTCCTGAGCGGCCACGGCCCTCTGATGCTGGTTCTAAAAGGAGCCACCTCTCCGCTGCGTCCCCCACAGTCACCTCCCCAGGACCGCGGGCGTTACCTTGCCCAGCCGCCAGGGCTACCTCCCCAGAAGGATGTGTCATCTCACCGGGATCCCCACAGCTACCGCACTGGGACTACCTCCCCTCCTAGGTCTGTGCCACCTCACCAGATTGCAAGGGCCATCCGCCCGGGTCACCGGAACCACGACCCCAAGCCCGCAGCCAGGGCTACCTCACTGAAACAGTCTCCCCAGGTCGAGATCTGTCCGCCTCCCCGGGCCACCAGTGGCCCCTCCCCGGGCCACCAGGGCTGCCTCACCGAGGTTGCCGGCCCCTCGCCTATCTGGCTGGCCGGGAGCATCCCGCCGTCTCGCGAGTCCTCGGCTCCAAGCGCAGCCAGCGTGGCCGGCCGAGTCAAGTTCCGGACACCCGCCACACCAGATCCACCTTGGAGACTGCGGGGCTGAGCGTCACGGCGACTTCCTCCCGTCTCTTTGCTTTCTTCCTTTTCTCCCAGAGAGGCGCAGCCCGCGCAGCCGCCCGCCGTGTGCGGTGGCGCCCCCTGCAGGCCAGGCGCCGAGTGGGCGGCTCTGGAAGGCCTCTCCCCGGAGGCTTTCTGGAGAAAGGAGGTCCTTCCCACCCACCCACCGTAAAATCTCCTGTACCTCACCCTTAATGGTGGAACTTGAAAGTATCCCCTCCTCCACACCATAAATTTAATATGAATCATTTCGATTTATATTTTCAATGATATTTCAGCTGTTCTGGGAGAATGAAGGGCCTTGTTGACGAGCTTTAACGTAACTTGGTTAGGCTGTTTAGTGGGGTATTTCCAATGTGATTATCTTCGTATCTTTTCTTTTAAGGCTGATTATTCAACTAGAGAAGACCCTAAAATTTCCTGCAGGAAGGGTGCAAATCTGGTTGTAAATGTCTTGGGAGCTGAACTGAGGAAAAGGACTCAGAATCTAATATGCACTCTACCCAGTACAGGGGTCACCCAAAAACCTGCCCTTTTCCAGGAAGAAGGAACAGGAGTTACCTGACAGCAAGAGGTAAGTAGAGGACCCAGGGATTTGACAACTTCAGAAACTACGCGGAAGGTGGTACCGTAGTGACATATACGGCGGGGTGGGGAGCAACTCAGGAAACAGAAAACAATTCTACAAAATTTCAAAAGGAATTTTATTTCAAGCTGGAATTTTTTGCTTGATTAGAAACTAACAATCAAATGTGGGTAAAGAATAAAGGTCTGTTCGGACAGTCAAGATCTCAAAAATGTTCTGTTTCTTTTTTTTTTTTTTCAGGAAGCTACTGGAGGTTGCACTCCACTAAAATGAAGGACTAAATGAAAAAAGAAGACGACGACCTAGGAAACAGGGGACACAAGATACAACAGGGAAGAAAAATGAAGTGATGCCCTGGCAACTGTGCATAGACATAGACTGGTGCATGTCAGGGGCTCCCGGAGAGAAACCTGCAGAAAGATGAAAACTAAGAGGTGTGCTGTATTGTCACAATAAGCCTTTTAAAAAGTGGGTCTGTAATAGCAAATTGTAGATGCTCTTTGCACAGTTGGAAAAAAGTGTTTGTGATTGAAATAAAACAAAAAAAGGAGGAGGGGGAGGGGGAGTAGGAGGGGCACTGATAGAACTCCTCATGTATCTCAATCTCTGGAGGGAGAGATTTAAACCATTATTATAAAGTCGGGCCTTGGCTTAGTGATGAATAGTTACTAGTTGCAGTAAAAAAGTTGACAAGTCATAGTATACAGTACTGTTTTGCCCAAGATGTAATTATAATGTACTTTATTACAACAAAGTAGTTATACTGTAGTGAGAACAAATCTTTTTTTAAAAAAGTACAGTATAACTATATTAGGAAGATAAAGGGATGGGAAATGTGGTGGGGGTAGGGGAAGGAATGGGGAAAGGAAGAAGAGCTAAATCCTTATTTTTCATTAACTGACGTCAACAGATAATATCTAAAAGTGAAAAGCCTAGAAATAGCAATACAAATATAGAGAAAATGAAGATAAATATCGAAATAACCAGTTGAGAGATGAAATGACTGCCTTTGAGGAGGGGAAAACATGTAAAGGGAGGAGTGAGTAAGACAGTACCAGCTGTGGAAGAAAACTATTAGAATGCAACTAAAATTCCTAAGGCAATCGCTGCTTTAGAAGTCACGTAAAGGACTCTGGTGCCTGTAATATCCCTTTTTGCCCTCGCCAAAGACCCGGTGCCACCGCCTGGGAAGCTCCCTGAGTGAATGGGCCACTGTGAGCTCCCCACCTCTCAACCGGGAAGGCCAAGGGGTGCGGCCCAAAGCCTTCGGACTAGCTGCTCGTGGCGCTCCGCGGCGGGAAATGGGTGGGACCGGCGGCTGAGGGCCGGCTCCGCCCCGGGGGAGGGGCCGGCCGGCAACGGCGCGTCCCTGCGCCGCACGTGTACGAGCCCGGTCGCAGGCGAGTCCACTTGATCGCTGTGGGCCCCACACGCAGACGGCGTTGCCTATGTTCGGCCGCCCTTGCAGCTGGCTCTTCCGAGTGACCCTCGCCGCTGCCGCCCTCCTACACCCGGAGCAGTGCGCTCAACCCCTCGCCGCTCGGCCCGCACCGCGCCCGCGCTCCGGGGCCCCGGGTAAGTGCGCGGCCTCCGCGCAGCCGCCCGGGCTCCGCCACCAGCCGTCGGCCCGGCCCGACCCGGCGCGCAGACACCCTACTCCCGCCCGGAGGGGCAGGGTGGACTAGGACGGTGTTCCGGCCGTGGTCTGAGGCCGCGGCGCGCCCGCAGAGCCTCCATTACGGATCCCACCCGCGGGAGCGCGGCTGGAGCCTGGCAGGACCTGCGTTTCGGTGGCGCCAGCCCCGCCCCCCACTGCCGGGGCAGGTCCTCAGGGAACGCTGCGCCCTCCTTCCTCCCGGCGGCGCTGTGCGGCCGAGGGTCCCTTTCCCACTTCTTGCTTTGCCCCGGCTGTCCCTAAACTCTTCTCCCTCCCGGAAGAGAAAACTGGCCTTTATTTCGAAACCTTTTACAGCTCCCATGCATCACGGGGCCAGTCTGCTACAGGGTCCGGCTCACGTGCTTCGTCCTGGTACTCCTCACCCATCACTACTTCTGCCGTGGCTTCTGTGTGCTAGGTGGCTTCTTGTTTTGTAGCTGTTTCCCAGAGTTGGAGCAAACAGGTTGGGAACCAGGAGTGTTTTCTCGAGACCTCTGCCGGATCAGTGTTTAATGAGTGGATGGAGGACGTGCTGCTGTGCGTGTTGAAATCCGTACTGAGAGAGTCCTTACCGCCAGTCTTGTACTGAGAGGTTTAAAAGTACATCTTCATTGCCTGGGTTTTAGCGCCTGCCAAGAAGCAGGGTTTGGAGTTTAGTTTTTCAAATATTTGGTGCCGTTGTTAGACCACCTTTTTTTTTCCATTCTGAAAATATGTATAGGATTACTAAAGGCTTTTATTTTAGGTCTCTAGTCTGTGAGACAGGCACGCCCCGTTGGCTTGTGGATGCCTTGACAATTGAGGGATCTGTGAAATAGCCAACAGTACACTCATACTGAAGAGGGGATCAATAGGCAATCATTTTGTTCAGTCATTAGGCAACTAGCCAACACTCAGTGTTTATTATTTAATAATCCCTTTTGAACATATTTTTGATAGAGGCTGAGCCTGTACAAGTATTAATAAAACACAGCTTTTGCCCCCAAGTAGGAGACTTACAACCCAGCTGGTCTTACTGTTTGCTCCAACCTCAGGTCCTTTACACTACACGTGCCGTTTCCACTCCCGGGAACTCATCTTGCACACATCTTTTCATGTCCAGTTCTTCTTTCAGTCATCACTTCAAAGGCACCTCCTTGGAAAGACTTCACTAAAGAGCACCCCTCTTTCTCTAATTCCCCTTTCTCAACTTTATTTGTAGCTCTTATGCTTGCATTTTAAAAAAAGTTTTATTCTCCCATATATCTTTACATAAATGTAAGCTCAATAAGGGTAGGGAATTTTCCTTTTTTCTACAGTGCCTAAAACAGTGCCAGACACACAAGAGGTGCTCAATAATTATTTGTGCAAAGAATAAATGAAGTAAACTTAGCGGTTTTACATATTAGAGTGTAGTGCATGTGTTCTGCTCTGAAGAAAGTGCTTTTTGATTGTGAGTGCTAGAGGGATTACTGACAGTTTGCAGAGAATGCAGGATAGGAGCATTTAAAAAATGGAAATTATGGAGGGTTTTGAAATATAGATACGATTAAGACTAATATGGCCCTTTTTTTTAGATGTTCATTTTGCAGGAAATAATATTAAGGGACTGTCAGTGGTTTATTAAAATCCTGAAAACGATAAACTTTGTTGTGCGTGTAGAGGAAGCTTATTGGTGAATCTGATATCTTAATGAAAAAGATTTGAAAATACTGTTTGCCCTGGCTGGTGTGGCTCAGTGGATTGAGTGCCATGCTGTGAACCAAAGGGTCACCAATTCAATTCCCAATCAGGGCACATGCCTGGGTTGCAGGCCAGGTCCCCAGTGGGGGACATACACAGGCAACCACACACTGATGTTTCCCTCCCTTCTCCTCTCTAAATATAAATTTAAAAAACATTTTCAAAAAGTACTGTTAAAATTGTAATATTCCTAATCTCATTTGGCTCATTTGGAGTGTAAAGGAAACAGAAAATGTTATTTTAGTATTTCTCCCAAAGAATTGTGTAGGACTTCAAGTTCATGGCTTAGTATCAATAAACTTCATTCTCTTCCCAGTCATAGAATAAAGCTTCTGAACTATAGAGATTTTACTTGATATATGAGATAGTATCATTACTATGATGAGCAGTGTATTTGTGCAATGTGATATTTCTTTTTTTAAATAAACAATGCTTTTTTCTTCTTTGTTTTTTGTTTTCGCAGTGTGGTATTTCTTTAAAACTTTTAAAAAATACCATTAAAAACCTCATAAGCAACCTAACCCCCCCCCCCTTTTTTAAGTCAGTTGCTTTTACTAGCTTTAAGTAGACTGCTTGAACATGTATATTTGGATTTTCCTTAGGGAAATCACATTGGGGCAATCAGGGTTTTATCTTTCTGATTTAATTCTTTTTTTAAAGATTATATTTATTTTTAGAGAGAGAGTTAGGGAGGGAGAGAGAAACACTGATGTGTGAAAGAAACATCGGCCAGTTATTTCTCCCATGCTCCCAACTGAAGACCTAGCCTGAAACCCAGGCATGTGCCCTGACTGGGAATTGAACCGGCAACTGTTTGGTTTGCAGGATGATGCCCAACCAACTGAGCCACAACTGTCCAGGGTCTGATTGAAATTTCTCAGCTTCATTTATGTTTGCAGGATTCCCTCCCACCCTCTTATTTAAAAGTTATATTCCATTTCAGTCTTCCCTTTTATATAGTTTTCTGCTTATGAAAACAACACTAATTTGAGTTCTGCCTTTTCTAGTGTAGAAGTTTGCACAGCTGTTCTGGTAAGTATATTCTCAGCTTCTAGGCCCACAGACAGAACATAGCAAAACATAAATGATTTGTAATCATTGGTGCTATATATACGTAATAATAAATGTCTGTGAGAGGGCCATCATCCCAAACAAATGGAAAGTATTTCATTTGAAAACAAATGAGATTAGTTAATGAGCTTGTCTTTGCAATTACATAACAAGAAAAAGATAACACAAGGGTCCATAAGAATCAAGAAAAAGACTGCCAAAAAATACCAAAAGCATATTTATTCGGTGCTGTTTAGCAGTACTTTGAGGGTCTCTTAAAATTAAGTGGTATTTTAAGGAGAAAACCATGTTTAATCATTAGCCCAGAGAACAAAAGAAGCTTAAGAAGCTTTGTTTTTACTGCAGACTCAGAAATATAATACTGTGCAAACCATCCATAACAAATACTAATGACCAGCAGTTAAGAAGGAACAGTTATTACAGACCTTTAAACAAGTCATCATTTTTCAGCTTTACAGAGAAATAATCTGAAGCTTACAGAGGTTAAGTGTCCTGCTTAGTAAATGGCAAAACCTACTCGTATATCAGTTTCCATGTTATACCTCATAAATTGCTGTTCCCCAAGTAAGAGTTGAAACCAGTGGCTGATGCTTCAGATCCACGGTCAGTTAATATTCTCATTCCAGGAATGTTAGGCATAACAGTGCTGTCCTAAACCTTCTAGAATTTCATTCATGAAATCACTGATGTAGGCGTAGGGGAGCATGAGAAGTTGGGATCATGCCCGTGTTCTGACACAGGTGACTGGTAGTTAGTTGGTGGTAGCATTCCCTGAGGGAAGAGGTGCAATTTAACAGAAGTGCGTTTGTGATGGGAAATGAAGAGATCAATTTATGGCATGTTGAGTGTGAGCATTTGATTATACCTCTTACTAGCTCTGTAAATGGAACCAAGATTCTTCATCTCTGGGCCTCAGTATTTTAGTGCAAAAATGGGAATGATAATGAACACTATCATAGGGTTAAAATGAGGTTTGAACAAGCTCATGGCATACAGTTTATCATTGTTTATCCCTGTTTTTGCAATTGCCTCGGACCCCGAATAAACAGGAGTTGGAGATGACAGGGTCTTAGGTGGAACATTTGGGAGTGAGAAGGGAACAAGATTGGAGAAGGAACCTGGAGAAGCCCAAATTTAAGCGGCAGGCGGAGAAAGAGGAGGAAAGAGCTTCTCCAGAGGCAGGAAATAAGCAAGGGGGAGGAGAGTTTCAAGGTGAGAAAGCATTAAATAAACTATGTTGTATTGGGAAAAGATGTCAGGTCAGACCAGGCTTAAATGGCTGTGATCTGGTCAAGGAAGCAAATGCTGGTGGGGCACTTACTCCATTCACTGTTGTGTCTTGTCACAGTACCAGGAGTAATGCCTGGCACAGAGGTGCATGGCAAGGAGTGAGTGTGTGTTAAAGTGTGGGATTCCATTAAGAGGTTTGCCACGTTAAGGGGAATGGTCGTAAGTGGTCTTTTCACCAGAAAGGGAACAGAATCAAGGCTGATCTGCCCTGGTACCATCTGAAATGTGGGGGTTTTTGACTCATGCAGGAGAGATTTCGTAACATGAGTCCATGTGATTCTGAAAGTGCATTTATTTAAGCTGGGAACAGTGAAACAGAAGATAAGACTTTGCAATTTATTATCTGGCTGTAAATTGCTCAGCTATTTAACTGTTTTTCTCAGTTTCCCCATTCTACTTGTCAAGGAATTCTAGCTTCTTACTATCTTGCCTCATTATGAATATTCTAGAGGGAGGTCTGTCTGCCAGAACATCCCTATTTTCTTTGTAAATAGCAAACAGGACTGGAAGTGGACCTTGCTGACTGCGGAGGGCCAAGGCAGCATGGAGGGCTTTCATAAGATAGGAACTCCCCTGACCTGGCGAGATTTCCTCCAGCAGCAGCCAGGAGCACAGACAAACAGTCGGATTGGTACTTGGTTGAAGTTTGGCAAGGATCCTGGAGCTGGGCTAGTGAGCAAGAGTGTTGAGTTACCGAGGTTTGGGCATTTGAACAAGTAAATAAAGGTGGAAGAGGTGGCATCTTGGGACTGGATATCTCAGTACGTTTGAAGAGCAGGTGATGGGAGAGAGGGAGCAGTAGAACTGAAAAAAATTGGTTTGATCAAAGTAGAATAATTTGTACATCTTTTTATACTTTGCACTTGTATTTTTTATTATAAAAAACTATCAAACAAAATGTAGAGGGAATGATGTAATGACCTCTCCATGTTCCCGTCATTCAGTTTGAACAGTTACCGACTCATGGCCAATCTGGTTTCAAATCTACAGCCATTTTGCTTTCATTCACCACTGGTAAATTATTCTGAAGGAAATTCCAGACTTCATACCTTTTCAACTATAAATAGCTCAGTTTGTATCTCTGAAACATAAGGATTCTGTTTTTAAGTGTAGCCACAATAATGTTTCACCTTAAAAAGTTGACAATACTGCTGCTGTCATCAGGTATCCCCCTTGTTACAGGTCCCTGGTTGTCTCATAAATGCTTTTTTAAACAGTCGGTTTACTTAACTCAGGATCCAAAGAAGGACCCACCATTACATTTCTTTGTAGATTTAGCTGTAGGTTCCCCTTCTTTTTTCCCCCTTTGCTATTTATTAGTTGAAGGAACTGTGGTTTTGTCCTTGTGATTTCCCACATTCACTATTTTGCCGATTGCTTCTCATGGTGGCATTTAACATCTGTCTCTGTATACCATCTAAACTAGCAGTTAATCATAGAGTTTCTTTCTCTTTTTTAAAATTGAGTTTATTGGGGTAACATTGGTCCAGAAACCATACAGGTTTCGAGTGTACACTTCAACATCATTTGCACATTGCATCGTGCACCCACCGCATAGTTTCAATCAGTAAAAATATTTCATAAATAACAGCAAGTATTTTCAGGGGTACACAATGTCTGGCTGTTTTTCTTTTGTGATGTCGGTAGACTTTGATGGTTATTGCCCAGGGCCACTATTTCATTAAGAATTTGGTATTTAATATGCCTTGATCTCTGTAAATGGGGAACCATTTCGATACCTATTTCAGGAATTCTGCGAATATCTATTGATGCTTGTTACACTGTGCTGGATTCTCTGTCATGTACAAAAGAAATAATACCTCAAAGAATCTGCAGACTTCTTGAGGGAGGAAAGGCACTACTGTTTATTGGGTTCCTGCTCTTCTAGCCACTCCATGTTTATCATCTTATTTAATCTTTGTGACAGTCCTTCGAAGAACCTGTCATTCCCATTTTACACTTGAAGAACAGTGTCTTGGAGAAGTTACTAATTTACCTGGACCAGTTACACAGCTAGAAAATGGGTGAGGGAACAACACAGTACTCAGGTGCCTGCATGGGTAATGTAAATGAAGAGAGGTAAAATGGGAAGACATGGAGTTAATACACAGGAAGATACAAGAGTCAGGGCTTGTGGTCTTCAGATGAATCTCGAGGGACAGGTGAGAGACCAGGGTGATCTGATATGGGTATAGAGGACCTTTCATTGGAGAGAGTGTGTGAGCAGTCAGACAAGGAATGGACACCTTTGGGGGCTAGGCCTGATGCAGGCGTGTGGAGGTCCATGGCACTGGATGATGGACACTACCAGAGCAGGAGGATGGAGCAGAGGAAATAATTGGTGTTTCCACCAAGGCTTATAGCCATTGATTGGGTTATTGAGAAGGAGCCTGATGAGTAATTCTCTGCATACTGGGAAGGAGGAAGACACCCAACTGAGTATAAAGTCCCTGAGCCAAGTGCAGGTGTGGCTGTTATTGCCTGTGCTTTGCTCTCTGCCGAGAGTGCAGGCTGCTGGAAGGGTATCAGGATCGCCTGGTAGATCTCGTCATGCTAGCTGAAGACTTTGTGTCATTGCGGGGGCTATTGGAGGCATTTGGGTAAGAGTCTGTGTGACACGATGTAGTCACTGGCTACAGGACATTTCTTGGATGTTCCCTGCATACCTGCAACACCACAGGACTGTAAGTGGGCTTGTCTTCTCCCACCTGCTTGTCTTCCTGGGGTCCCCATGTCCTCTCATGTTCCCAAGGCAGAAAACCCAAGTCATCCTGGGGTATTTCTTCTATCTTTCCATATTTGTCACCTAGTCCTCTTCCTAGCACCTCCGGATTGCCCCTGAATCCACACCTCCTTTCTGTTATCCTTCCCCTGGCTTAGATCAGGGTGTACTGGTTTATTGCCTCGATTACAGCTCAACCCTGTTACCTAGTCTTCCAGCCTAACCCCCGTTTTCCTCAAAGGGTACCACAAAATCTTTCTAACTCACGGATCTAGTGGTGGTTTGATTTTCAGAATTGTCCTTCCCTCTGGTCAGCCTGGTGTGGCTTCCGCCCACTCTCTTTCATTAACTCCAAACTCTCCTTGTGTGTGGTACCCTCCCGATATGTGATGAGCTCCTTGGGCTTCTTCCAGAGCTCCATGCCCCCCCCCCCATTCCTCCAGGCCTTGGCATAGCCAGTACTCTCTTCCCCCAACAGCCTCCTCCCCCTTTCCCACGGCCTTACTCATTCCTAAAAATTTCACTCAGGTGTTCATTTCTTGACTTCCACTAGAAAGGCTGTCTTCCCTGACTGTCGCCACCAGCGCCGTCTGGGGTGGCGCGTGTTCCATGGTCGCGTACCAAGCACGCCCTGGACCTCTTCTGCCTGCCTTGCTGGCGCGCATGCGCTCTGAGGGCAGCTTAGCTGATGCAAAGAATGAAATAGCGTTAGCATTTTATAAACCAGCATTCTTTTTACTTAGAATAAATAAAGAATAAATGCTTTCTTATTTGAATTAGAGATAATTTTGTATATCTGGTTGTGGTCTACTTCTTTTTCAGTTTCTCAGTTTCTCCCAGTTTATTTAATTTTTTATTTATTTATTTTTAGAGAGAGGGGAAGGGAGGGAGACAGAGAGGGAGAGAAACAGCAATGTATGGTTGCCTCTCACATGGCCCTCTTTGGGAACCTGGCCCACAACCCAGGCATGTGCCCTGACTGGGAATCGAACCGGGACTCCTTGGTTCCCAGCCTGCGCTCAATCCACTGAGCTACACCAGCCAGGGCCTAGACTATTAATTTCTGCTCATTTACATTATTTATGAATATGTTTACTAAGTTCGTTAGTATGTTGATTTTAGCATCTCCCCATATAATTAGTACAGGAAAAACCTTTATTCTTATTATACCAACAGCATAAAAAAAGATCACGTTAGGCGCCCATGGTCTCAGAGAAATGTATTGGCATTGCCACAGATAACGCCTCTCTCGAGCTGCTCTGTCCTAGGAAGTCTGAGCAGCTTCTTGGATTTTTTTCTCAGTACATTGTGTACAGGGCAGTTAAATGATAATCTTTTTTTTTTAATTGTGGCAAAATATATACAACATATCCACATCATCTTAACCATTTTTAAGTGCACAGTTCAGTAGTGTCAAGTCCACTCACATTGTTGTGAAACCAGTATGCGAGCTCTTTTTTCACCTTGCAAAACTGCAATTCTGGACCCATTAATCAACTCCATATTCCCCTTGCCTTTTAAAAAATATATAGTATGGAATAATTTTGTTAGTAGATGTTTTTACACACTATTCTTTTTTTTTTTTTTTAAGATTTTATTTATTCATTTTTAGATAGAAGGGAAGGGAAGGAGAAAGAGAGAGAGAGAAACATCAATATGTGGTTGCCTTTCATGTGGCCCCCACTGGGGACCTGGCCCGCAACCCAGGCATGTGCCCTGACTGGGAATCGAACTGGCGACCCTTTGGTTCGCAGCCCGCGTTCAATCCACTGAGCTATGCCAGCCAGGGCTTACACGCTATTTTTAATCAGTTTTTCAAATGGATAATAACAACATGCAACAGAATACAGGTGATACAAGTGATACAACTATGGCGTTCAGTAGGTCCCCTGCTATCCCCAGCCACTTACGCCCTCTTCTAGAAGTACCACTGTTCCCAGTTCCTGCATGTTGTTCATACTGTTCGGTTCCTGTACCTAAGGCATTATTGTTCCTGGGTTTTTGCTAATATAAAAGCACTAAGATGAATATCCTTACTGCTAAAACTTTAACCACTTTCTTAATTTTCTTAAGATACTTCCTGAAAGTAGTATTTCTGGGGCAAAGGGCATACATATTTTTAAGGCTTTTGATGTGTGTTGTCAAATTTTTTGCAGAAGCATTCTGCCATTTTTTTATGCCATCAAAGGTATTTGCCAACATTGGGAAGAATTATTTTAATACATGATTGTTAAGACCCTGTGAACAATGTTAACTTGTGTTTTGGTTTGCCGAAACCCTTATAAACACTTACTTACAGAAGTGATTGTTACTTTCCTACTCTGTCTTCCCGAAAGGTTTCCTTAAATGTGTTCTTGGAGCCTTAAAAATGGAGATGACAGAAACGACTGGTATGTCACTGAAACGTGGGTCCCTTTCTGTTGAAGATGATGACAGTCTGGCCCTAGCCGAGGAGGCAAAAAGACAGAAGGTCTCAGAATGCTGTCTGACCAAAAGTCAGGATGGGCTAGAAAATAACTCTACACCCAGCTGTGAAAATGTGCCTGGGCGACCTAAAGCTGTAAGTACTGGAAAGAGTATAAACAATTCTGATGCCCAGTTGGAAGAAGAGGAAGAGGAGGAGGAAGATGGCTTTTCGGAAGAGGGTGAGGAAGAGGAGGAGGAGGCTGAGAGCTTTGCAGACATGATGAAGCATGGACTCACTGAAGTCGATGTTGGCATCACCAAGTTTGTAAGCTCTCATCAAGGATTCTCAGGAATCTTAAAAGAAAGGTATGTTTAGTTTATGTACAAAGTTACTTTAGTTATATTTGTTCTTTAGGGAAAAAATCAGCAATATAGTCTTCTGTTTAGCTTTCTGTTCCCAAGGATTAATTTCATGGATGGTCAAAAAGGATGAGGAAAGCTGCCTAAATAAGTAAATGACATCACTGAAAGAGAAAATGAGTGAAACCATACAGTTTTGGTCTTTTTCTGTCTGACTTACTTCATTCAGCATAATACCCTTAAGATGTATACATGTTGTTCCAAGTGGCGGTATTTCCTCTCTTTTTGTGGCTGAGTCATACTCCATTACATATGTACCACATCTTCTTTATCCAGTCACCTGTCATTGTGGACACTTAGGTTGTTTCCATGTCTTAACTACTGTAAATAACACTACAGTGAACATGGGGTACACATATCTTTTCAAATTAGTGTTTTGTTATTCTTCAGATATATATCCAGAAAAGGAATTGCTGGATCACATGGTAGTTATGGTCTTAATTCTTTGAGGAACCTGCATACTGTTGTCCACAATGGCTACACTAATTTTTTTTTTTAAGATTTTATTTATTTATTTATTTAGAGAGGGAGGGAGAGAGGGAAACATCAGTGTGAGAGAGAAACATTGATTGGTTGCCTCTTGCTCGCACCCCAGCCAGGGACCTGACCCACATCCCAGGCATGTGCCCTGACTAGGAATCAAACTGGCAAACTTTTGCTTCACAGGACGACAGCCAACCAACTGAGCCGTACCAGCCAGGGCTGGCTGCGCTAATTTACATTCCCACCAACAGTGCACGAGGGTTCCCTTTTCTCCACATCCTTTCCAACACTTGTTACTTCTTGTGTTTCTGATAATAGCCACTCTAACAGGTTCGAAGTGATAACTCATTGTGGTTTTCATTTTCATTTCCCTAATTAGTAAAGCGGAACATCTTTTCATGTTCCTGTTGGCCATCTGTATGTCTTCATCGGAAAAATGTCTATTCAGACCCTCTGTCTATTTCTTAATTGGGGTCTGTGTTGTGTGTGTGTGTGTGTGTGTGTGTGTGTGTGTGTGTGTTGCATGTTCTTTATGTATTTTGGATATTAACTACATATCAAAAATTTTTTTTGCAAATATCTACTCCCATTTGGTGGGTTGCCTTTTTGTTTTATTGATGGATTCTTTTGCTGTGCAAAGGAATGTAGTCCCATTTGTTTATTTTTGGTTTTGTTTCCCATGCCTTTAGAGTTAAAAATTAGTGGTCTAGTTTTATTCCATTGCATATGGCTGTCCAGTTTTCCCAGCACCATTTCTTGAAGAGACTCTCCTTTCTCCGTTGTATGTTCTCGGCTCCTTTGTCATAAATCAGTTGTCGGTAAAGTGTGGGTTTATTTCCGGGCTCTCTGTTCTGTTCCTTTAGTCTGTATATCTGTTTTTATGCCACACTGCACTGCTCTGATCGGCTTTGTAGTAGAGTGTGAAATTGGGGAGTGTGACATCTCTGGCTTTGTTCTTTCTTCTCAGTATTACTTTTACTGTTTAGGGTTTTTTGTGGTTCCTCACACATTTTAGGATTTTTTGTTCTATTTCTGAGAAAAATGCCGTGGAGATTTTGATGGGGATTGCACTGAATCTGTAGATTGCTTTAGGTAATATGGATATTTTTACAGTGTTAATTCTTCCAGTCCATGAACATGAAATATCTTTCCATTTCCTTGTGTCATCTGTTTTTTTCAACCGTGTCTGGTGGCTTTCAGTATACAGGCCTTTCACCTGCTTAGTTTATTGTTAGGAATTTTATTCTTTTTGTTGCAACTGTAAATGGAATTGATTTTTTCCCCATTTTTCTTTCTCATAGTTTGTTCTTAGTATATAGAAACAACAGATTTTTCTATGTTGAGTTTGTATCCTGTAACATTACTATATTGGTGTGTTGTTTCTAATAGTTTTGGGTGTCGTCTTTAGGACTTTCAATACATAAAATGTCATTGGAAAGTAGTGACAGTTTTACTTCTTCGTTCCCAGTTTGCCTAATTGCTCTGGCTACGTCTTCAGTACTGCGGTGAACAGAAGTGGCAAGAGTGGTCCCGTCCTGTTACTGACCTTAGAGGAAAAGCTTTCAGTTTTTCACTGTTGAGTGTGATGATGGCTGTAGATTTGTCATATACGGCCTTTATTATGTTGAGATCATTTCCTCTATCCATTTTATTGAGAATATTTATCATAAATGGATATTTTATCTTATCAAATGATCATTTGATTTTTATCTTTCATTTTGTTAATGTGTTGTATCATGTTTCTTGATTTGAGAATGTTGAACCATCCTTGTGTCCAGAGAATAAATTTCACTTGATCATGGGCTGTGAAGCTTTCGATGTATTGTTGTATTTGATTTGCTAGTATTTTGTTGAGGATTTTTGCATCAATATGTTTATCAGAGATACTGACCTGTAATTTTCTTTTCTGTGTGTTATCCTTGCTTGGCTCTGGTGTCAGGGTAATGTTGGCCTTGTAAAATGAGTCAGGAAGCATTTCCTTCTCTTTGATTTTTTGCAGGAGTTTGAGAAGGATAGGTATTAAATTTTATTTGAATGTTTGGTAGAATTCACCAGGGAAGCCTTCTGGTCCTGGACTTTTGTTTTTTGGGAGGTTTTTTTATTACTGTTTCGGTTACCTTACTAGAATTGGTTTATTGAGGTTTTCCATTTCTTCACGATTCGGTCTAGGAACGTTGTGTGATTTTAAGAGTTTGTCCATTTCTTATTGGTGGCCTGCGGCCTTTCACAGTACTCTCGTCTGATCCTTTGTACTTCTGTGGTATGCATTGTAATTTCTCCACTTTCATTTCTGATTTTATTTGAGTCTTCTTTCTTTTTTCATTAGTGAATCTAGCTAAAGATTGGTCAATTTTGTTTATCCTTTCAAAGAAAAAGCTCTTCATTGGTATTTTCTATTGTCTTTTAGTTTTTTATTTCATTTATTTCCCCTCTGATTTTTATTTCCTTCTTTCTACTGACTTTGGGCTTCATTTGTTCTCATTTTCCTAGTTCCTTAAGGTGTAATGTTGGATTGTTTGAGATTTTTTTTTGTTTCTTGAGACAGACCTGTATTGCTGTGAACTTTCCTCTCAGCACCACTTCTGCTACATCTCAAGGATTTTTGGAATGTCATATTTTCATTTTTATTTATGTCTGTGTATCTTTTGATTTCTTCTCTTACTTATTCCTTGGCCCAGTAGTTATTGAGTAGCGTGTTGTTTAAATTCCACTTATTTGTGATTTTCCCAGCTTTCTTCTTGTAGTTGATTTCTAGTTTCATACGGTTTGTACAAAGAAGATGCTTGAAATGATTTGTCGTCTTAAATTTATCGAGACTCGTTTTTTGTCCCAAATATGGTCTATCCTTGAGAATATTCCTTGTGCACTTGAAAAGAATGGATATTTTGCCGGTTCTGGGATGGAAAGTCCTGTAAATATTAAGTCTATCGTTTTTAATGTGTAATTTAAGGATGATGTTTCCTTGTTGACTTTCCATCTAGATAATCTTATCTGTTGGTGTAAGTGGATATTAAAGTATCAGAGGGTCTTTATATTTTGACACAAAACTAAGGTGTGGCTCAAAATTCATTAAGAAGACAGAAATAATAACTCTCTGCACTGAAAACTTTTTTTTAAAAGAATTTCTTGCCCTGGCTGGTGTAGCTCAGTGGATTGAGCGTGGGCTGGGAACCAAAGGGTCCCGGTTCAATTTCCAGTCAGGGCACATGCCTGGGTTGCAGGCCAGGTCCCCAGTGAGGGCCATGTGAGAGGCTACCACGCATTGATGTTTCTCTCCCTCTCTGTCTCCCTCCCTTCCCCTCTCTCTAAAAATAATAAAAATAAATAAAATCTTTAATAAAAATAAATAAATATATAAAGGAATTTCTTGTTTTGCATAATAGCAAGGGTTACTATTGCTAAACTTTCCCCTAAAATTAACAGGAAACAAAAATGTCAGTTGGTGAGTTTGTGTTTTCTTTTCATCAGATACTCTGACTTCGTTGTTCATGAAATAGGAAAAGACGGATGCATCAGCCATTTGGATGACTTGTCCATCCCCGTGGACGAGGAGGTAGGGGCCAGCTCTCTAGCAGAAATCACCTTCTGTATAAAGATAGCATTTTTTAGAGGTCGTTGAAATATAGAGCTTTAACAGCGTTGAATTCTGTGTGTGACTCACTGGGAGTTTTTATGGTTATTTTAAAGGATCCTTCAGAAGATGTATTTACAGTTTTGACAGCCGAAGAAAAGCAGCGTTTAGAAGAGCTTCAGCTTTTTGTAAATAAGGAAACCAGTGTTGCCATTGAGGTAAATAGTACAGAAATATATGCAAAGGTTTCATGGGGTTTTCATTGCCTCTTTTTGGGTAGATGTTAGTGTCTGTTGGAAACATTGTAGTGGTTAACCAAAGGATGATATTGTCCTATTTGATCTAAAAAGGCATTGCACTGAAAAATATTTTTAATCAGTGACTGATAACCAGTATCCACATAAACTATGGCCAAAAAAAGCGGTTTTTAAAAAATGTTTCATATGCCCACAAATCAACAAAGAAATCTATTGTTTTGAACCTTGTAGTGTTGGTTATTCATTCAGTGTCTCCTGGAAAAGGACGTCCACAGCGACATCCACAGCCTGAACAAGCAGAGGTGCTGTCCAGTGGAATGTTGTTTTTAATTTTAAATCTAAAAATTCAGAAGTAAAAAGAAACAAGTGACATCATAATCTGTGTTTTTAATAGGTCGTTGAGGACACCAAAGAGAAAAGAACCGTCATCCATCAAGCAATTAAATCTCTGTTTCCAGGATTAGAGACAAAAACAGAGGATAGAGAGGGAAAGAAATATATTGTAGCCTACCATGCAGCTGGCAAGAAGGCTCTGGCAAGTAAGTGTGTGAGCGACCTGGCCTCCTTCTGTCGGGCGATCTCGGGAGGCAGGTCCCGCCACTCCTCTTCCTCGCCTGGTCATATTCAGGCCCCTTTGCTGTGCAGAAAAGGACGTTGACCGTGTCACTCCTTCAGAAAGGTGAATAATATCATTTCCGATGCCAAAGCAGGCCTAAAGCATTTCTGTCTGAGAGGGGCATTGTGTCTTTTCTGTGAGTAATGATTAGCTGAAATAGCAGTGGTGCTGAGAGAGCGTCTTAGGAATTTGATGTGGCCCCTGAAGAGCACAGTGGGCCGAGTGGCAGTTCAAGGAGAAAGTACATGGGTCTTGCTCCTTCTGTGTTTTTAATGGCAGACAGGAAGCTTTCGGGTGGACAGAAACTGCTGTCACATGTCCCAGTAGTACACGTTTGGCAAAGCCCCTACATTGAAAGACGTGCTGTTTTCCTACTGCGAGCATCTTCTTCACTCACATACGAAAAACATAGAATATGTACAAAAAAGCCCCTTCGCCCAAGCCCATTTTTTGTTGCATATCATTCATTTGAAATGAGTGTGTTGTCTGTGAATCTCTGACATTTATGTTCTAATGTGTACAGCCATGAAAAGTTTTAGTTGCATATAACCTTAAAAATATTAGATAATTTTTCTTCTTTCACTTGTCAAGTCAGCAGATAAAATTTTAATGAAAATTACAGTAGGAAAAAGTTACTTCCTCACCCTCTTCCCCTACTGGTAATGGCTCCTATTAGCGAAGCATTGCTTCTCAATATATTTGTTAGGACAGAACTCCAAGACTATAGTTTTTTTTTTTTAAGAAGGTGTCCACTTCTTTTTATTTTTATTTTATTTATTTATTTTTAGAGAGAGGGGAAGGGAGGGAGAAAGAAAGGGAGAGAAACACTAATGTGTGGTTGACTCTCAGGTGGCCCCACTGGGGGACCTGGCCTGCAACCCAGGCATGTGCCCTGACCAGGAATCGAACTGGCGACCCTTTGATTCACAGCCTGAGCTCAATCCATTGGGCTACACCAGCCAGGGTGCAAGACTATAGTTTTTAAAAGGCTGTTCAAAGCATTAATGCTTTGTCACATTCTCTTAGGTTAATGCAGTGAACAGATGAAAGCCTCATAGTTTTTAGCTATGGTTCTAGTGAAATGAGAGGGCAGAAATAAGGCTTAGCTGTGCCTTAGAAAATATATAGTGAAATCAGTAAGTATGGACAGTAACACAGAAATGAGAAACCCCAAGCAGTTGGGGAGAAGAAGGTGGAGATTGGAGGCCACTTCTCAGTGGACACCAAAAAGAAAAGTGAGATGAAATGATCTGGAAGTATTTGTGGGAATGTGTTGTTAATCACTTCCAAATCCACAAACTAATGGCTTGGTCACTGTATGTTTCTTTGATTCTGAGTCATAGTGTAAAATATCACTTCAACAGTCTTTCTTTAGCCAGAGTCGTTCAAGGGAAGTAAGCCCAGTGGAAAATGACCTGACTGACTGTTTTTCATTCTCCCAAGACTGGCACATAGCTGGTGACTATTTCAGATGTAGAATATCTACATCTGTTGTAGCCATTTAATAAAATGCTTTGGAACCCAGGTTGAGAAGGGCTGCTAGGGAGATGTTCCCTGTGCAGAGGCAGTACTGCCGGTCAGTCATCCCGTTGCAAAGGGAAGAAGAAAAGGCAGGACCTTGTTCTGCTGAGTGTGATCATGAGGAAGTAGATTGGAAAGATAAAACCTGTGGGGTTTTTTTTGACTGGGTACCTCTTGCAATTGATCATTATTTCTTAGAGGATGTCAGGTTCTGTGATCCTCAGGGAGAAGAGCTAGGGCACCTGTAGGTTAAAATGGCCATTACAGTTTTCTCACCCTTTCTTCTCCAGCAAGTGGCACCGGATCTCTCATGTTCTGTCTTTATCTACATTTTCTGAGCTTATGCCACACTCACCATTTAATTCCCTTAAGAATTTCCAAATGAGATGCTGAGCTCTGTGTGATAAACACCGCCCTCCCCCCCATTTCCCTTTGCACATCTTCAGTAAAATATGAATTTCTCACTTAAAAAGAAGCAGGAAGACAGGTCAGACTGGATCAACGCTTGCACAGAGTTCTAAACCTCTTTGGCATTTAGTAAAGGGTGGAGTAGAGGCCTGCCATCTGAGCCCTTCTCTCCCACCGCCTCATGGACCCAGACGGGCACTTGAGAGCCAGCATCGTCCTTTACAGCCCTAGACCGCCACCCGTGAGCTGAGAGTGGCCGAGAGGAATCACCCCTGGAAAAGTAAGGGCAGCTGGTACGCAGAGACTGTTGTTTGTAGCTCTGCAAATAGAACCCGATACCACTGACAGCTTCTTTTCCTGGACCACCTTGCTTAGCATTTGAATTAATTAGCTTTTACATCTTCATTGCAAATCTACATTTATAATGATTTTCGAGTCCCTTTATTACCAAACCCTGATATAAATTGTTACTGTTTTCTCAAATAGAGCCATGCATCCTAAAACATAGGCATAGTAGATTCTCTATCATGGTGCCCCAGCATTACAAATTATCGATTATTTTAACTTAAAATGTTATTTTGTACATTAATCCAGTCTGATAGGGCACATTGATTTACGTACCAAAGCATACATAGAGTATTTTTCTGAAATTATCATATAGTTATTAATAAGCCACCTAATCAGGTAAACTGATTTACATTTTGAGATAGATCATGAAAATTACAAATAACTCTAAGAACTTCTTTTTAAAGACTTAAGTGAGAAAAACAAAACTGTGCCATGTGATATGTAGAGGTTCACCATCCTTACTGAAATGAATGGTCCCCAGCAGCGACACCTGGGGCTGTGGATCAATAGAGGTTCGAGAGGAAGAGCCAGATGGAGAGAAAGGAAGCTCTCTAGGAGACACTAGGGTGATGGAACCTCAGGAAGAGGGAATCCCTGTAGCCAGAGTGGGTAGCAGTGGAAAACATCACAGACAGGTCCAGCAGAATAGAGCTCAAACATGTCCATCAGTTTTTAGCAACATGGAAATCATCCGTGTCTGCCGGAGCGGTTTCAGTGGAGTAAGACTGGAACCAGTTCTCATTGTCAGTTGAGGTGAAAGGCAGTAAATAACATATTTTGCCATGTATAATGCACACTCTCTTGCCCAAAATTTTTTTTTTACATATATACTTTTTAAAGATTTTTTATTTATTTATTTTTAGAGAGAGGGGAAGGGAGGGAGACAGAGGGAGAGAAACATCAATGTGTGGTTGCCTCTCACATGGCCCAGCCCTCACTGGGGACTTGGCCTGCAACCCAGGCATGTGCCCTGACTGGGAATCGAACCGGGACCCTTTGATTCCCAGCCTGCGCTCAATCCACTGAGCTACACCAGCCAGGGCCTTCTTGCCCAAATTTTTGAGGGGAAAATAAGGATGGGTGTAATGATTAATGATTAATACCATGGGTATGATAATGGGTATAATAATCCCATGTGTGGTGTGCACAAAATGTGGGTATGTGTCATACACAGGAGCGCATTATACACAGCAGAATACAGTCATACTGCTTTTACAGATAAGCTGTAAAGTTGAGGAGACGGGAAAGGAACATGGTTAAGGAGAGGAAGACATTTGACTTTCAGAGTGCCCTGAGCATATTGATATTACTGACGGGAAAGAGTACAGAGGGAGGGTGAAAATTCCGGGAGGAGAGAGAGGATGGGGCAGGATCCTTGCGGAAGCTGAAAGGTTAGTGTGTGGGGCGCAGCAGTGGAAATGGCCTGGAATAAGAAGGAAAGAATGTTCTGCATGCTACCCCAATCCTGTCATCTTTCTTGAGCTACAAACATTTTTCCTTCTTTATTCATGAAGGGTCTCTGTCTGCGGTACATGAATCTTCCTGAACATTTATTTGATTTCTATTTCTGCTAGACTGGGGTTGCCATAGCAAACCATCAGAAGGCTGCTTCCTATTATCTCAGCCTGAGAATCCTTTGCATTAGCACTTTAAATCAGAGTGTCTCAAAAATGTCTGAAAGTTATTTTGAACTCAAATTGTGAAGCTATACCTATATGCTATTTCACATTCTAAGGATTTGGAGTTGATAAGGTTAAACTATCCAAAAGAAGTTGAGACTCATAGATTTTTTCCTGTTAATCAATGCATACTATTTTGAATAATGAGTGCATTTAGAAAAAGAATCTTTGTGTTTGTTATTTGCAGAGGAGGTAATTATATGCATGCTCAGTGCTTGGATTTACTAATAAAAGATGCATGCTTGTGAGCCAAAATTCATACTCGGTTGTCATGGTTCATAGCATTTAGTTTTTTAGTCTTCTGGCTTCATTTATTTCTTGCCATTACAGTTTATTGTGAATGTACAGATGGGGTAGTTAGGGAAAATGTAGCTATATTTCAGCTTTGACCAAAAGTATTTTTTTAACTTTCTATTATGGACACTTCAGATATGCACATAAATAAAGGAAGTAGTATATTAACTCCACTGTGCCCATCATTCTTCTTCAAGATTATTAATAATCTGTTGTTTTTGTTTGATCTGTTCCTCTCACTTTTTTTCTTATTGGAATGTTTTAAAGAAAGTTCTACACAGAACTTCATTTCACTCATAAATACTTAAGTATGTATGTAACAGATAAGGACTAAAACTGTAAACCATTATCACATCCAACAAAATCAACAATAAGTTCTTAATATCTTATACCTAGTGCATGTTCAGTTTTTCCCTGATGATCTCAAGTGTCTTTTACATACTTATTCAAATAATGATACAAACAAGATAAGAACATTGCATTCAATGGATAAGTCTCTTAAGTCATCTCTCTCTCTCTTTTTTAAAAGATTTTATTTATTTCTAGGTGGGGGGAAGGAGAGAGAAAGAGAGGGAGAGAAACATCAATGTGTGGTTGCCTCTCTTGTGCCCCCTTCTGGGGACCTGGCCGATAACCCAGGCTGCGCCCTGACTGGGAATCAAACCAGTGACCCTTTGGTCCACAGGTCAGCACCCAATCCACCAAGCCATACCAGCCAAGGCTAAATAATCTCTTAAATCTCTTTGAATCTATTGGTTCAAGAGCTGTTTTTCCATAATAACTTCAAATTTTTTCAAATAAAGAATCTTTGTAACTTAGTACGGGCAACTCATAAAACACAAAGCTAAACAATAATTACTTGCAGTCTCACCACCAAAAGTTAATCACCAAGAGCATTTTGGTACATGTTCTCCCATATTTAAGAGCACAAAGCTCCGTAGGGAAGCATTTTGCATCCAGTCTTGAACCTTTTGTTCCATCTGGTGGGTAGAGGCAGTGCAGCTTTGAGGATGAGCTGACAAGCCATTATGAGGGGATTGAGACAGGAAGGCTGTACCTTAGGTGAGTTTTCTCCTTGTTCACTGTCTGCCTCTGCAACATTCCATTGTTAATGTCTACATGGCTGTTAACCCGCCACGTTCTGCCAGGGTGCTGTAGAAGTCCTTGGTAGAAACTTTCCATGCGGTCATTTGCATGTTCACCTTCAAAGCACTTTAATATTATTATAAATTAAACATTGCTCTCTTGTGCTCTTTATGCTGTGCATTTGGACAGAGGTCAGAACTACAGCAGGTAAGAGCAGTTGGCGTTTCATGTAGATAAAATGAAATGCCAATGATTTTTGTCACAAGCACCAAGTGTAGACAACTCTCCTGAACTGTAGTGAGCTGGAAGGAAAACCAAAAATAATATTTCTATTCACAATTTTCTGAGGATGAGTTGTGAGGAATTCACACCAAGAGCCAAAGAAATACCTGTAATACTTTTCTGTCCAAGGCAGAAAAGACTCATATTCATATTTATCAGAAAGGAAAAGCAGTTCACTAAGCATTTGTGCCCCGGCAGTTTTCCCAGATATTTTATTGATTCATTTGTTCTTTACATCGTAGCTTTGGTACTAGAAGTAACTCCAGTACTAGAAGGTTTTTATATTTCTGAAGATGGATGTGTGAATTCATGCCAGTGGATTATTTTAGGGACAAAGACAAACGAACGTTTTTAAAAGAAGACTTTTCTAGGGATTATGTGAAATATTTCTCAAGTTTTTCTTTCATGGAGTGACAGAAATCAAGTAAATTAGATGTGTTCAAAGAACGTCTGCAGCTGCGTGTCACCTGCGGTTTACGAGTGTTACTGCACAACGTCTGGGGTGTGCGGTTGTGCCTTACATGTTTTTCCCAAAGTGTTGATTTTTTCAAACACCCTCTGGGCAGCTTAAGTCTAAATCTGCATATTGTTTAAATATGTTTCTATATTATAGGATAATTAAAATATTCATTTAAAAGAAGTTTTAAAAATCAGGTTCTCCAAAGTCTCGAAATGTTTTTCAGTTTCCAAAAAGTTGAACAAGCTAAGTTAACAGTGGCTCAAAAGTTGACACTTAACCTTGCTTAATGTTTAACATTTCCCGAGAATGTCAGTTAGGTCTTCCATGCCAGCTGCTCGCTTTGTAAGCCATCTAGTGTTAGATATTTTGTGATGGAAGTGGCCTTTGGAAAATCTAAATGTGTCACTGAGGCAACTCCTTGCAAGTTTTACCCACAGTCTGTCTAAGGCATCCGTCCTGTTCTCCAGCACAGCTTAGCATCTGACGTGACTGCCGTTGCCTCTGGACTGCACGTGTGCTGGAGAGCAGGTCGCCCACCGTCACACATGTGCTTGTCATGTTACTCTGCTAGGCAGTGGTGGACTCCACTGGGTTTCTTTGTGAAGACTGCTGGTTAGTCTGTCTTTTATCACACCATCTGCACTCACCTTTTGATTTTAAACATGGACAGTAATGTTAAGTATCTAGTCGCAAAAGGTTTAATGCCTGTAATGCACGCAGCTGTGACCACTCGACCTGCGTTCCTTGTCAGACTGGATCTGGTTTCTCACTCAGAGGCTCTCCAGCAAAAAATGAGCTTGCAGGGTTTCATAAGGAAACACTGAGGTAACTTTTATTGCCGTGTGTATAACATTTAATTTTTTTTGTTTTTAAGATCCAAGAAAACATTCTTGGCCAAAATCTAGGGGAAGTTACTGCCACTTTGTACTGTACAAGGAAAACAAAGACACCATGGATGCTATTAATGTACTGTCCAAGTATTTAAGGTTAGTATCTTGTTCTTGTACCTATACAAAATCGAAACATGGAGATTTATTTTCCTCTTTCCATGCTAACGAAAAAGGGGCAGGAAAATAGGCAAACAGATAGCAAATATGCTTCCCAATTATAGTTTTCTTAGACAGTAGGTGAATTAATGTTTTTAACCTCCTTGCATATTGCCAGTGATTCAAGGTGAAAATTCCATAAGTAAATAGTTCACATGTAGTAGAGAGTAACCAGTCAGTTCAACTGAGCATGTAAATTAACTTTCTTCCTGGAAAGCCTGCACTGTGATTGGCTGCACAGGTTTGCTTTACCGAACTGAAAGGACTGACTAGACCGAAAACCGCAGACCAGTCAGATTTTCTCATCACAGATGCAAATATAGCAGAGATTGGGTCTCAGAGGATGGAGCAGGTGCTGAAGGATTTTGGTTTTGTTTAGAAATGGGTACAGGCACCACAGCAAATCTGTATGCAGTACAAATTTGCTTTCTGATATATATCAACCCTGTTTAAACATGGTTCACAGTGTGTCACTTTGTTGTGGCTGCCACGACAAAAGACCGCAGACTAGGTGACTTAAGGACTAATTTTCTCACAGTTCTGGAGGCTAGAAGTTTAAGATCAAGGTGTTGTAGGTTTGGTGTTTTTTCTCCTTGGCAGGTGGCTACCTTCTTTCTGTGTCCTCACGTGGTCTTTTCTCTTGTCATGTGTCCCTGGAGTCTCTCTCTATGTCCAAATTCCCTCCTGTTACTAGGCCACCAGTCAGATTAGATGAGGGCCCATCCTAACGGCCTCATTTTAACTTCATCACCTCTCTAAGGGCTCTGTCTTCAAATGCAGTTTTGTTCAAAAGGACTGGGAGTCAGGGCTTCAACGTATGAATTTGGGGGGAAACATAGGAGCCCATAGGAGACGGTACCTATTAGGTGACACTTTATTGCATCCTAGTTGCTAGTTCTCAGGGAGAGAGTTGGTGGTGCCTTGTCTGTACCCAAGCCTGGGAGAATAGACCATTCCTGATGGGAGTTGTAGACAGTCGTAGAGGGAGTTCCTCTGAGACCTGGGCTGAGGATGGCTCAGAGCCCAAGAAGTCCTTTCTGGTTTTTTCCCGTTAGTGTGGAGCAGTTTTTTAAAATATATCCTAGTAAATTAGGTTACTTATATCTTCATAGCCAAACTATTTAGATCTTTGTTTTATCATTTGGCTTTTTTGTACAAAGAAATAGCATATATTTACAGAAAGATCACATCATTATTAACTTTTTTTTTTTTAAGATTTTATTTATTTTTAGAGAGAGGGGAGGGGAAGGAGACAGAGAGGGAGAGAAACAGCAATGTATGGTTGCCTCTCACATGGCCCTCACGGGGACCTGGCCTGCAACCCAGGCATGTGCCCTGACTGGGAATCGAACTGGGACCGTCTGGTTCCCAGCCCACGCTCAATCCACTGAGCTACACCAGCCAGGGCCATTATTAACTTTTTAAAAATTGAAGATGTAACATTTTCAAAGTGGTATATATCTAGAATGAGTTTTTATTTACCTTCACAGTTATGTGATATAATACACTGCATACAATCAATAGGAAGTACATTATTTCATCTTTGTCATTGGCTAGTCAAGTGAGCAGCACATTATGGACTTAGAGCAACAAAAACTCTAAGTTGAGGCCCGGCTGGTATAGCTCAGTGGATTGAGTGCGGGCTGGGAACCAAAAGTTCCTGGTTCAATTCCCGGTCGGGGCACATGCCTGGGTTGTAGGCCAGGTCCCCAGTGGGGGCCATGTGAGAGGCAACCATACATTGCTCTTTCTCCCTTCCTTCTCCTCTCTCTAAAAATAAATAAAAAATCTTAAAAAATAACAAACAAAAACCTCTAAGTTGAGCACCGCCAAGAAGGTAGTTGTTCAGGCATCATCGACTGATCAGTTGCCTTTTGCACCCCCCCAACTGGGGACCTGGCCCGCAACCCAGGCATGTGCCCTGGCTGGGAATCGAACCAGCATCCCTCTTATTCACAGGCCAGCACTCAATCCACTGAGCCACACCAGCCAGGGCTGTTCAGGCATCTTTTACCTCCTTATCTTGCATATTAATTATGTTTTCCTGGACACGTTTTTAACTTCTCTTCATTATCTTAATCTATTATGATTTTAAGTATATTTTGAGTCTTAAATTATGGAAAATATGATTTCCTAGTGGTATGAAACTTCAGATGGTCTTGGTTTTTTATCCTTCCAGAGTGAAGCCAAACATCTTCTCCTACATGGGAACCAAAGATAAAAGGGCCATTACTGTTCAAGAGATTGCTGTTCTCAAGTAAGTGGAGAGTACGTGCTGCGGTTCACACCGCAGGACCCCAGCGCCGCCTTTCAGAGCTCTCAGACTCGCCTCTTCAGTCTTTAGATGGTGCCTCTGGCTATTTAAAAATTATTTTTGTTTGTTTTTTCTTCTTATTTGTATTTTCTAATGTTTTTACAGTAAACAGGTTTTTATTCTTGTAATTATTCAGGGGTTTTTGTGGTAGAGCCAGGAGAATAGTGTGTTTTTCTCTTTTGTTCATTCATTATTAAATTTAAGTTATGTAAAATTTGATTATGAAACAGTGAATAAGCTCTTTTGTCACACGCTGGAAATACATGATGAAAAAGATGGTCTCTGCTTCTAAAGCCATTATTTAATCGAGCAGACACGTACATCAGAACTTCCCACACAGCATGATCCATGCTGCAATAGAGGTATATTCGTGGTATTGGGGTAAGTCTGACAACAAAGCATGGGACTCATTGTTGGGGTGTGGGGCAGCCAGGGAAGGCTTTCGCTGAAACTGGGATGCTAGGGCTTTAATCTAGGTCAGGGCCTCTCAGTCTCTTTACTGTTGACATTTGGGCTAGGTAATTCTGTTGTGGGGGCCATCCTGTGCTTTGTAGGACATTTAGCAGCGGCCCTGGCTGTGCTCTACCCACTAGATGTCAGCAGCATTCCCCCCTGCCACCTAGTTGTGACAAGCAGAGACGTCTCCAGGCATTGCCATTTTCCCTTCAAGGGCAAATTGCACCTGGTTGACAACCACTGGTCTAGGAAGATGAGTAGGAGTTCCCTGGGGCGCACTGGCGTGGGCCTCAGAGCATTTGTTCCAGACTGAAAAAAACAGCTTGTGAAAAGACACTGGAAAGGAATTGGGAAGCATACCACATTTGGTACCTGGCAAGTACTTTAGCTGTGTCGTAGCACAGCAAGAAATAAGGCTTGAGGGGTAAGCAGGATCCAGATTCTGAAGTACCCTGTAGTTCATGTTAATGATGTTGGACTTGACCTTGGTCTAAACAGAGCAGTGATGTTCAGAGGCAGGATTATGAGTTGTGGGTAAAACAATGTAGATGAAACTGGAGATCTTGGGAATGTTGCCACATTCTGAAGAGGGAGCACTGGCATCTGAACCCAGTCAGTTTAGTGCAGGTAACCGAGAAAGGATGAATTCAGCTCTGTGGCGTCAGACAGACTTGGGCTTTCACTGTAGTGCATCCCTGAGGTAAGGAGTGCTGGGAGGAAGAAAGAAAGGGCAGGACGAAACTTGGGGGTGATGCCTATGTTCATTATCTTGAATGTGATGATGTTTTCATGGGCCTATTTGCATATTAAAGTTCGTACATTTGATATGTACAGTTTTCCTCATGTTAATTATACTATAATGAAAAATAAAATCTGTGCTTGCTATCCCCACTTAAATACATATATTTATTAATAATTCCCCTATCTTTTCATAAGGAATTCAAGGTGGCACCTCCTCCTTACTCCACAATCGCCTACAGTCGAACTTCTTTCCCATTGCTTTTCTGACTCACTGGAAATAATGTCAGGGTTGAGCTCCTGATTGTATCATAAAGGGTTTTCCAGTCCTTTTGTTCCTTGACCTTGGGGCAGTGATATTATTAGCAGTAGAGCAGAGTGAGAACGTGTTCTCTCCCAAATTTACTAGCGGTGTGTGCAAATGTGGATGTGTTTGAAAGAGCAGGAGGAAACACCTGAAGATGGTGGTACTCCTGTCTTCCTACCTAATCTCTTTTTCCTCCTGGGAAGCATGGAATGTGGAGTCATCTGTTGAGAGTGAAGGGGGCAGCAGTGGAGAAGGGAGCTGGAAAAGAGTGTGAGGATTTGAAACAGCCTCTGTGGGAAAGGGGCTGGGGCTGGCCAGAAACTGAAGACGGGGCGGGAGGGGCGAGGGGGGAGCGACAGTGGCCTGGGGCTCCGGCCTCCTGTGCTCAGTGGATGGGGGACAAGAAGGTTATTGCTTTCTCTTTGGTACTAAAATAGTTTTGTAGTTGACTCTTGTCCTTTTGGACTGGCTCTGAATTTTTCACCCAAATTAAAATTTAAGTTGGTTAGTTTTGTTTTCAACACAGAAGAAACCAGGTAAAAAACTCAAGGTCTGCCGTAACTGTACTCCCTCAGAGATTGCC